>DWKL01004341.1:0-10663 GCA_018249415.1 Phareas burnsi
CCTATCGTAGTCGAGTAAAAGTATCTCGAACATATAACAGAATAACGACGAATTACGTCTTACATTTTTTTTTCGGACCCCACATGTAGCCTCAAACAAAACTGAAGTTCTATCTGAGGTCGTTGCGTTACTATTCCTGAGGACTAAGATGGTCGCTTCGGTATAAGTGTGCCCGATAACCGCACCTCTCCAACCGAAGCACAAAATATGCTTCACGGCGGACTATGAGGGCGGTGGTGGTACTTCCCCAGATGAACTATAATGCTATCACCTATCAATATTATACAAGGCGGCAGTATTTCGTGGTTTGACTCGAAAGGTCAATGCCAAAGTTCATTCAGTTATATAACAGTGGTATTTGAACTGCTATGTTCTGATGAAATCCAATCCCAAATCAGGTAGGTGTACTTACACGAGGCATTTCAATTTAGTTCTTAGGGATCCTGTTGCCAACTCGGGGAAGTTTTTAATCCTATTTGGGATTGATACATATATTTATGGCGGCAGTGACTATCCAATATCAGGTGAACGGTAAGGTTAGAAATTAGTTATCACGGTGAAGGAAACGATCGTGAGAAAACCTGTATACCTGAGAGTTCTCTGTAAAGTTCTCGAAGGTGTGTGAAGTCTACCAATCTACAGCGTGGTGGACTATGGTCCGAATCTTCTTATTCTGAGAGGAGACCCTTGCCCAAGCGTGGGACATTAATGGGCTGATGATAACGAAGATGATGGATATTAAGTAGTAAAAGAAACTTAGCTAATTGCCAGCGGAAGAGTGACACGTGAAGCGGTAATGTTTTTTTATATAAGTAAATAATTCGTCCGGAGAGGTACCACCACCGCGCGCGAAATTCGCCGTGAAGCAAATCTTATATTTTGTTGGCGAGATACGACTGTCGAGTACACAACGAGGTGACCATCTTATTCCTCAGAAGTAGTAACGCAACTGCGTATGACCTTAGACACTCATTATATATTCATAAACAAACAAACGCGTTCTATTTCATAACAACACACTTCCTAAACCCTGTGTCGTGGGTGCCATGGACACGTACAAGAAGAGTACACAAATACCCAGACCCGGAACAGAAATCTAAATTCATTATTTAGATGTCAACCTAGTCGAATCGAACTTGAAACTCTCTGCGTGTCACACCGGTATGGTGACCGTACGGCCACTGGGATTGTCAAATAAATAAGCCTTCAGCCCTGTTTGAGTTTAGATGTGGCAGCAATATCCACTTAACATAAGGTAGTCTGCGTTCTAGTTTGATACTTCTATGCTATAAAAATAAAAAAAAAACCTTCATTACTTGTTTTGCTTGATTTCCTTGTTTATGCGCATGTGTATATACTAAAAACTTTGTACGGTATATATGTATAAGTTAATATAGATTTACCCACACAAAGCGTCAGAGAAAACAAATTGGCAAACAGAGGAGGATACGACGAAATATCATAAAGGATTTTTATTACAAGGATATTGAGCACACAAATGGAAAGGTAATAATAATGTATTATTATGCCGATTCGTTGGCGATCACTGATACATCAGACGAATATATAGTGGTTACCTAATTTAATAAGTATGTAACAGTAAGGTTTCTTAACAGGCAACTTTCGACACAGGATTTGGGGCTTCGCACAATCGTATTACGTCCATGTATAATTCGCTTTTAATGTCCATTTATTGGCTTTGTTCTCAACAACCTACCAGAAAGTGATTCCAAGGAAGTATTAGGTAAAATTGCATTAACACCCATTGAAGCAATAAAGTGAAATGACATTGAAAATATATTTAATACAATTATTCAATTGAATAAATAAGCCTACGTCATTAATTGCTGCGTTTTCTATAGTTCTGTATTGTGGATATCAGGGAAAATAAATCTAAATTCATCATTTAGATATATGTCCGACCGGGAATCGAATCCGAAACTTACTACGTGTCGGACCAGTTACGTTATAGCTGCGTTCGGTTGAACTGCCTAATTTATGATCCTCTGCATATTTTTCGTTCCAAAAAGTGTCTCTTTGTCACTTTGCAAGTATATCTGAGTTAAATGTAAATAGTGTGTTAATTTTGAAGTTGAACTAGTCTTAATATAGCAAAGTAATTCCTATCTACATCTTACAGCTTTGGGTTCTGCTATTGCGAAGTCAGTATTGTCATTGTAAAAAGTAAGAGAATTATAAATAGTTTTCTATGACAATGCATGTGACTTTTAGTGGTCAAAAGTATAAGGTGACACCCGTTCTAGGTGTTAACAGTTTTACTTTTTTCAATTAGTACGGACCAACTCACCTTTACTCAAACTCAAAAAGTATAAATCGTCCAAACATCAATATGTTCAAGCGGGCGCAACAAATATATTAATACTTGCTCATGAACATAAGCAGATCATGAAGCAGTGATAGCTTAGCGGTAAAATTTCGGCTTATCAAATCCAACGCTGATCCAAATCTCTAACTGTTTAAAGTTAAAAAGGTGAATGTCTTGAGAAAATCTACATTGTTGAGGGTTCTCCATAAAGTTTTTAAAGATCTGTCAAACCTCCTAATCCGCACATTGTCAATGTGGTGGACTATGATGAGAGAAGCTTCGTCTGCAGAAGTGGGATAATAACAGGTTGATGATGAAGTACATCGAGTGACCATGATCTCTATTGATGTATTGTGAAAATAAATAATGAATCTTCGAACTTACCTTAAAGTATTTTTCAAACGTAATTATTTCGTGTTTTTCGATACTATTTGAAAATCTTACTTGAAATCGGTTCATTTTTATTAAATTTACTAAAACGTTCGCGTTGTTGTTTCTACTGTCCAAAGTCTATTACTAAAGAAGCTCTATGGTGACCTATAGATGAGGTCGGAGTGGAAAGTGACTTTAAGATGAAGCGTGAAACTTAATAGGAATTATTCATGTGAACGAACTCGTACTTAGTAGCTTATATTAAATTATGAACAAAGTTGCCATTAGGTATGCAAGTTTTGCTCACCGCTGATAAATTTGCAGATAATGGCAGGATAAACTTAGTTCTTAATAGTTTCGAAATGTTCGGTGACAAATCACTAATCACATTGTTATGCTACATTATTCATTATCGTCAGTTCTTTACTGTTCCATTGTTGGGTACCGATGTCCTTTTATAATGAAAAGCGTGTAGGCCACAACCTCCTATGCTGGAGAACTCTAGTATATAGATTCAATTTTGAAAAATCAAGAATGCATGCCAAACGAACTTCTAATACAAATCAGCGCAGGCGCAGCATACTTGTTCAGCCTTTTGATCCATATGCGACGACAAAAAAAAAGTTAGTTTCTCAAAAATATCGTTAATAATTCGAATAAAGCAATTGTATAAAATATACATATACCATTCGCATAATAGCATATAGCTCTTTTATTATTTTTATCTCTATTTGTATTCGATAGTACTGTAGATTTCAGATAGCTTGATTCACTAAAAAATGATTATTCTATTTTGCCGACAAATTGGTTGTGGATCTGGATGAGTGCACACTCATAAAAGTTGACACCTTTTGCAGGATATAGAAAGGTCTCTTTCCTTGACCTCGGTGGGCGCGTTCATCCGTGTAACCACTATTTGTAACCCCCTGACTATATTTCTGTAAGAAAGGAATATAAAAAGAATAGTAACGGGTTTAATAGTTGACGTGCCGTTTGTCGCCATGTAAATTATACGTTTTGGCAAAAGACATTTCTTACAAAAGTTACACCATGGTGGCAGTCCGAAGTTATGATAATAAGTTATTAAATAATATTCATTTAAATATAATGAAAAAACATTACTTTAATCAAAATTTCATTGTATCAAATAAAAATTAGTAATCAAACAGTTCAAAAAGTAAATAAATCGGGGTCGTGTATTGTTTTACAAGCGCTTAGATATCTTACCTTCGTGGAGAATGTGGTTGAAGGTCATCGACCTATAACGCCACAATGGTATTTATCGAATAGAATATTTTTAGTTGCATTAGACAAACTTTTCGTATGCTAAATATCGTTTTCCTTTGTATAACGATTGAAGCTACAAGCTGCCTTTGACTAGCGAAGACTGATTACTACATATATATCAAAACATCTCACGGAATGCAGAATTAAACATTCCTTTGAAGATCCTAATACCTACTTCCATGTGCCACGTGGCCGCCGAGGTTTTAGTGAGAAAAATCTTGGACAATTTCTTACAAAGCTCGTACAAAGTGCCTTTTTCCACTAATGAGTGTCTTAATTTTATTTATCTTATATAACAATCTCAATGTTTCTTTCTATTAACGACTGCAACTCTATGTCGAACAGAGATGTCGATAAATCGTGCCGGTACATCATAGAAATGGCTTTTCTCATAAACTGCAAATTTGAAACTGAATTTATGCGGAAATGTTAACTAAGTTGCAATGGCAACAGCTGCAAGAGAAGATCAGAAAATAACAACTGTTTCATAGGATATATTCACTACAAATTCACTTGCAAATTTCTGTTCATAAGTTCTGGCGTGTTTAGTTAACTGAACATTACCGACCACTACACTTTCTAAGGATGTAACTGAGAGAACTGTAACTTTACAGAACTTCTGCTCTCGTTTGAGTTAAAGCTCAAACAAGTTGTGTAATTAGGGAACTGCTCTGGGAGTTATACCAGGACCGCTGCTCTTCATATGTAATACTTCTAATGTATTGTTCTATTCGGCAAATTCTATCGGCATTTAAGTTAATTCTAGATTCAATTATATTTGTCTCAGAATCCTATTAAAGTATAATAAAGAATGACTCCACATGTTAAACAAAAAGAAAAAACTTAAGGTAATTATAATAAATTTGTGTACTTCCTTAGTGTTTGGATCGCATGAAAATTTATCGATCGAGAATATAGTTTCCAATAAAGCAATTGGTTTTTCAACTTTGCATTTTTCCAATATCGGATCGTTATGGAAATTTGATGTTGGAATTGAAATTCGACGGGCTCCCGAAACTCTATGGCTTTCGAAGTTGTCTTCTGGAATTTTCCATACAAATGTGTCATTACAGATTCAGGTCTTCTAAATATTTAATTAAGAATAATGTGTTATGTTTTACACAATATAAATTTTCATTTTTATAAGTTAAAAAAACACTTATCAGCTTAGGTATTTTTAAATTTGAATTCTAAACGGATCATCAATTTGAATGTCAATATTTATTTACGTTGCCAATCATACTAAATAATTCACTATATATTGTAAACGACTTATTTCATTATTTTTTCAAATGCATTTCTTACATAATCCTTAATTCTAATTAACAAAACAATTGTTTATATCGGAAGGGGAAGCTAAAGGAAGTAGTACTTTTAACGAACTCACGGCTTAATTGAAAACATTCCGAGGTTCTTACTAATTGTGTCCATTACTTAGATCGCTGGGTTGCGGAAATCTACCAGCTCCCGGTTATTTTGTAGAACAAAAGTTTCAGTAACATGACAAACAACTCTTTACATGGTATACAGATACACATAATGGTACATAAAAATGTACTGCGACCATATTATAAACTTTTATAAAATATCCTATGTTAATATTAAGATGATTAATAAAATACCCTATGTTAAAAAAAATATTTTAAGACAATGAATATACTATGTTAAGATAATTTGGCCCAAGTGGCGCAACGGTTACCATATCGGTCTGACACACAGAGGGTACCGGCTTCGATTCTCGGCTAGGCAGACATCTAAATAATTAATTTAGATTTATGTTCTGGATCTAGGTGTTCATGTCCCTGTCTTTGTATGTACATATATGTAGTACCTACCTACATCTCGTTTTTTGTACTCGTCTTGTCTCCGTGGTAGCTACGACACAATGTAGATATCTTAGTGCGGGGCTATATAGTGAGCGTTTAGATAAGAAAATATGTTTGTTTAGATCAAATGCGCCAATTCCATTCCATCATAATTTTATTCCGTTCCACTGCTGGGCACGAGTCTCTTATCACGATGAAAAGCGCTAATTCGTGGTCCAGGAAGCTGGTAAAGACCTGATTGGTAGACTTCACAAAACTTTGCGAACTTTTATGGAGAACTCTGAAGCAGGAAAGTTTCTTCTTGATCTTTTCCTTCACCATTAATTCAAGCTATAACTAATTTCTAATACGCAAATAACTTCCAAAAACCCCAGGAACTTGGGTTCGAACCTCGTACGAATACGATGGATTTGGATCTTTGTACAATCAAATAAACATGTTATGTTTGGACTCGTTGCCTTATAATAATAGAGTTAAACGCGGCTGTGTTCTAGTTTGAATGGTAGGGTAAGCCAAAAATGCCGTGACAAGGATTGCATCAGAGGTTGATCTCAGGTAGGACTTCAATTGTAGTTGGGCTTGATTGAAGATATCTGTGGCCAGCAGTAGCCAATTACCATGAGGTGGACTGCGAGCTTGTTTGCCACATTATTTCATGCTTTAAAAATGTATAAATATGTATATTATTTACAATTTATATAACTATCATTAGAACTTTAAAAAAGTTGCCAAGCCAATAGTTACCTAATATTTCAACAAACTTTTCGATTTATTTCATCCTCCTAAAAATAAATAAAATATAGATTATATTATTGTCGCACTTTATATTATTGTTTCGATGAAAATTGTTTGTTGATAAAAGGCGGAACTCGGCTGGAAATTAATTTATTCAGTAAAGTTGGAATTTCGTGTACGCGGCCCTTAACCAAACACGTTATAACGCACAAAGCAGGCTCGTGTGTTGGAATTCAACGGCTAATATTGTTTTAACCCTCATCTACATACGAATAAATAAAATTGAAATATTTTTAAATTACAAAGCGTGTCGATTGAGAAATATTTCAACTTGTAACTATGGTTATGTACCGCGCCACAATTTGTTTTCGTAAGTTTAGAATTGGCCGAGTTGACGCATCTTTGTCAGTAGGACTTAATAGATTTAAATAAAATGTCTTTGATGTATTAAAAATGCGGCCGCCATGGGTCGCCCGTTAGATTTGAAATATCGAAAATGACGGTTATTATAAGAATTTATAATTAAAAAGAACCAATAAATTAATATGGAGAACAATAAATAAAAATGTTACATTAAGTAAATATATTTAATATATTATTCTTACAATAATAATATATGGCCACAACCCTTTTTATGTCTCACTGCTGAACGGATTTTTTCTCACAACTGGAGAAGGTCTGGATCATACTCCATCACGCTGCTGCAATGACGATTAGCAACAACAACCTGGACTGACACCTTCACATGGACTCCGAAGCACACGCATGAAATTGATCCAGTAGCGGTCAGTCATCCAACTTCTGACCGCGTATGACATTGCTTCACTCTGTACATCGGTTACGATCTGTACAAGTCATACAGTGATACGTATTAATGACGAATTTATTTGTCAGGATCTTTTGGTGCGTCTTAAGATTCTACGTTTTAGTTTGAAGGTGTGGTAAGGTGGCACTATGATGAAGCGTTCCAATTTCATCTTCAGGGGTAACAACACATACAAAATTGATTTTGATCCGGGAGGTGGGAAAGGGGGGGGGCTGCTCTATCTGTAAGCGAGTACAGTTAGTGGACGACAGTGACTACTTAACAGTCCCTGCATTATTCATAACGCAGTCTATCAAGGAGTCTCACTGAGCCCATCTCATTACATTTTGCAGAAAATCATTTTTAATACACTTCAGAATACCTACAACTGCTTAAATAATTGCACAGACCGTATCAAGTCGCGCCAGCTTTTATTTCTGTTTGTGGAATCCCAAAACAATATTGACACATCTCTTAAGTCTACAGTTTTAATTCTTTATTAATTATAAAAAATGGACCGTGTAGTTTAACGAATGACTTTTATTGTTTCTGTTGCTACGCTTCGAAGTATCTATGGACGCTGGAGTTCGAATTAACATTACACGTATAACAGAATGTCAACAGCTTTGTTTGAGGCCTTTTTTCTTCCGATGGCCCTCTTATTCGTCATTTCTGTGGCACATGTAATACGTATCTTTAATCACGCTTCCAACGTGTTTTCCTCCATCTAAATCCAACCAGAAGATCTTGCACCAACATATACTTTGGTTATTATAAACTGGGCTTGTTGGGGCTTTCTTAAATTTGAAAATAGTGTCCAGTATAAGATAAATTAGTACCGTTTTAAGGTCGAAAAACCCTTTTTCCTTCTTCTTGGCTTGATTCTGGAGGCGCCGCTGTAACACATATTTTTGCTTTATAACAGTTGCATTAAATGTTGCATTATACTATTAACTAACTAACTATTAACTATTAACAGTTGCATTACATATTCTGAAAAACGTGATGAGAGAGAGAGTCACTTACACGAGATTGTCCAATATATAGTCTTCTTTAGTTCGATTTAGTGTTCAGTACAGGTGTCCATTGACTACTTCTAGTGGACTGTGTACTCATTTATATTTAGATGCTATAAAAATTTTGTTTAGAAAATGAAGCTTTCTTAAGGTGATAGTTGGCACGGCTCTAGAGGTGATAGAAGTATCGTCCGACGAATACTTATGTTTCGGTTGGAGAGGCGACCTTCTTAGTCAAAAGTACGTTTTTACGTACAACCTCAGATAAGGATTCAATTAGTCTGAGATTAGACATAGAGGTCCAGGGGCAGGGACCACTTAGCAATAGGTGGCCTGCACCATGGTTTGCACCTCTTCAGACATAAAAAAAACTACGTGGTAAAAGAGCAAAAAATATTCATTATCGAACCTACAGACAAGGTGGGTTCGATAACGAATGTTTTTTTTTCTATGATAGACAAGGTAACTGAAGGGCTTAATGTAAGCAATGTTTGTAAATAGATACATACTTAATAACACTTATGTGTGAAAAGCAAGATAATGATAGACATTACTTAAAAATCAGAAATAACGGCACAATTAGTGTCCTAATTTATCGCATATTAAACCCAACGGAGAGGCTCGTTTGGTTCAATATCGTCATGTATTCGTGCTCAGATAGTCTTTGTGTGTGATAATCTCACACAATTTTCTGTTGAACTAATATCGTTATATCGAGCTTTGTAAAGCCTGCTCTGTCTTGCCTTAATGACGTGTCTGAAAACAAGCGACAGAAGAGTTAAAGGAAATTAGACATATTTAATTGCCACATTATTTACTGCATTTTAAAGGAGTAGTGTCCAGAGAAGTTATCTGGAGCGTGTCGGCGACCCAAACTTAAAGGTTATAACCCGAATGGTTAGACCCTTTAAGTTTGCGGCAGGATATAGTCTCTTTTTACGTATTCCACGGGCTTTAAAGTGATGAGGAATCCGAGAACTATTTGTCTTGGTGCCTACGTCGCCCTTCTTCCATCGTGTTGCTCGTCGGGTTACGAAGTTTTATCCACATTTTTTAGAATTTTAGGGCTACTCCATGGTTTATTTTGTGCGTGTGCAAATAACAAAAAAGTCTTTCTTTGCTATGTACGTGCTGGATATGGGCCGAAGCTCCTCTTGAGCTCCTCTCAGAACCATATGAAATGGGATTTAATACATGCAGTTTGAAAACAAAAAAGCTGAATAGTGCCTGTCGGAACACGCATAGTGAAGGAATCTATGTTCTGTATGAACTGTTAAACTTCAAAGTTAACATAACATAATATTTAAGAATCATCCTCAATGCGTTATTGTCTTAGTGCTGAGCACAAGTCTCCTCTCAGAACGAGAAAGGTCTACCACGCTAGCCAAATGTGGGTAGGTAGACTTCACACACCTTCGAAAATTTTACGAAGATAAATTTTATAAAGATCCCAGGATGGGAGGCCGAAATCTTACAACTGAGTCGTTACTATATATAAGCATACACATAATGTTAATTTGGTTTACAGTAAAAACAGGTTTGCATTTTCCAATGATGCTATAAAAAATGCATTTCTTCGCTCGAAATCAAACTAGCGGGTAGGTTAAAATTCCCATATTACAAAATCTACCCAACATGTTCATGATTAAACAAATGTTTGTTGAAAGTGTTTCTTGTGTTTGTTTTACTTTAATTTTTTTCGAAATGTTCCATCTTATGATTGATAAGTTAAAGGGAAGAGGGCATATTTTTTACGACTTTATAATCACATATTTCATCAAGTCAAGTCAACTTAAACTTTATAAACGATTTCTATTAGGTATAAAACTCGGATTTCTAATAAATATTATTAACATTACACGGAGAATAATTTAGCTAGCGCTCGCCCGCACATAGTGAAACAAACACCCTATATCCTCTACATAAGCGAGTCGTAACAAGCTGAAACGATGAGGTCGCACAGATAATATGTTTTGAAACATCTCGTTAACAAATGTTATTAGACTCATCGCGGAAAATTGTTCCAATCATATAATACTTAGATGCTAATTGTTTTAAAATGCGAATATTATACAGGCTACGAACACTACTTGGATATTTATGTTAAAGTTATTTTTAATAAAACACCTGTTTTTATATATATAAACGGACACAAAGGATAACACGATTCGCTTATAATTAGATTGGTATGGCCAAGATTAAGTACTTTAGCCATTTATAGGTGGTAGAACAATCGTTCGTCTGGGGAAGTACCACCGCCGCCCTCATAATCCGCCGTGAAGCAGTTTTTGTGTTT
>DWKL01004342.1:0-10662 GCA_018249415.1 Phareas burnsi
AGGGATATTATACCTTAAGAAGTGTTATAAAAAGTGGATTTAATGCTAATAATATCAGCAAACACCAGCCTTAAAGTAATATTTATGTTTTGGTTGGAGAAATATGACTGTCGGGTATCCTCACTACCGAATCGACCATCTTAATCCTCAAGATGTAGAAGTACATTTACGTACGCCCTCAAATAGGAAATCAATATTGTTTGAGGCAGATATGGGTAACCATGGGCTCCAGTGATCACTTACCATCATTCACCGGTGGTACAAGTATAGTTCGACCGGAGAATTGCCACCTCGGCCCTCATAATCCGCTGAAGGTTGGAAGGGTATGGCTATTGGGTATACCAGCCTTACCAGCGAAACTACTGTCTTCCATTCCACAGAAGTAGTGATGTATCTACGTACGCCTTCCAATAGGCCTTCAGTCCTGTTTGAGGTTAAATGTAGGCGTCCATGGGCTGCAGTGACCACTTAATATCAGGTGGCTTTCAAGGTCGTTCGCCACTCTTCTAGCATGCAAAAAGGAAAACATGATTCATATACGATATTCGTACCTCGAATGAATCATTTGTCTCTGAGTAATATCAGATAAAAATATACTTAATAATTTTTCAAAAAGCACTTACCGTACGGTAAAAATAATGCGAAAAAAAATAAAAACGAAATATGTTTAAAATACATTTTGTTACAACCACTGGACATTAAACATAACAATTCGTGCGTCCGCCATCTTGTTTTAAATGTCATTGTTATAATAATATTGATCATAGAGTGGCAATCCCGTAGATAGGCTACCTATAGTTTTTGAAGTCATACTTATTTTGGCGCGTAATGAAAATCAGCTGAGAGCGAATTTTTCCAAATGAACCAAAAGTTAAGCGCGTAGATGTAACACCGGATGAAGTTAGTCTCCAATGAGAATTTTTTTTATAGCATAGCCAATGAGCATTCAGACCACCTGATGTTAAGTTGTCACTGCAGCCTATGGCCATTCACATTTAACCTCAAACAGTACTGAAGTCTTATGTGATGACGTACGTTGCGTTACAACTCCTGAGGACTAAGATAGTAGCCTCGCCATAATTGTACCCGCCAACCAAATCTCTTCAATTGAAACACAAGAATTGCTTCATTCATTAGCGAATTGTGAGGACGGCAGTAGCACTTCCCCCGTCGAACTACATTTATACCACCTGTGAATGATGGTAAGTGGTTACTGCAGTCCATGGACATCCACATCTGCCTCAAACAAGATTAATGTCCTATCTGAGGCCGTATAAGATGCGTTACTACTCCTGAGGACTAATCGCCTCCCTATAAGTTTATCTGGTAACCGCAGAAGATTTTACAACTGTATGTAATAAAATAATTATGAAGTAAAATAATTACATTCTTGTAACGTAGTTTGTGAGCTTTTGCTTAGCTGTAAGCACTTTAAGCATTTGTAAAAATAACCGTGTGTGTATTTATGAAGGCGCGAAGAAGTTGTCCTCCTTTGGTGTTAATCACATTTTTATTTTTACACATTGAAATAAATTTGAACTGAGCTGAACTTAAAATAACTAATATTATGGTGTATGTATAGGGTACTAGCGAACTAGTTGAATATCTTCAGACCGTAAAGATAATAATAATCATATTTAGCCAACTTCATGGTGTCGACTTTAGATGTCGATGTGCGCGCGCTTTGTGTAAATTCACTTTTCTCTTTTTCCCAAATGCGCCGAAAGAAGAATAACTTCAAAGAACCTTGTTGATCCTATAAGAGTGTCTCATCTGTTTTGAAAGTGTGTTGATATTATAGGCTTAGGTACACCTGTTTTATATTTATGCTATGATGTGACATTAATCATTCGCTGTTGAAACATTGTCTAAAGTGACAATAATTAAAATGGGATGTTTTCCTTCCCTGTTATGTGTATTAAATAATCCTATTAAAATTTTCACTCTACAAATTTAAGGGATCGTCTACTTAGTTTATTTTCAATGTTAGCAATCTTACTACTAGTAGTGGCAGTACTTTTTTGTCCCACTGCTGGGAACATGTCTCTCTGACTTATTTTCAACGTCATCATCAGCTCATTTATGTCCCACTATTGTGCTAATAGGCTAATGTTGGACATTAACCTCTTTACATTATATCATCGGCTCATTAATGTCCCACTGCTGGGTACGGGTCTCTTCCCAGAATGAGAAGGGTTAGGGCATCGCCCACCACGCTGGGCAACTGAGGATTAGTAGACATACTCCAACATGCTGTTCCAATGTGGATTTGTGGAGATACGGGTTAGTGGCCAACTTGTGTCGAATGTTTTCAAACCGCCCACTAGGCCTTCGACAAGGTTTAACGACTGCTATCCAATGGTAAAAACCAGGATCGATAACTTAACGTGCCTTCCGAAATACGGAAGCGGGCATGAAACGTTGTAATTAGAGGATATTAGAGCGACTCCCGACTACGCCCGACGTTGATTGAATAAAAATCAAATCTAAGGTCTAATGAGCGGATTGAAAACATCCGAACAGGTTGGCCACTAACCCATATCTCCACCAATCTGTACTGAAGCAACGTGGTGGATTAGGCTCCAGCCCTGCCGCGGTTGTAGAGAGACCCATGCCTAAAAGTGGGACAAAAATAATTGCAGCCAGATAAACCTTGTCGGAGGTCTTACAGGTATTTCGGGAACGCTATAACATGGGGCTTTTCAAAAAACTGCAAAAAGAACTGTACTTCAAAGCCGGCGATGCATTGTCGACTCCTCTGGTGTTGTAAATGTCCATAGGCGACGGTGATCACTTTCTATCAGGTGGGCCGTCTGCCTTAACGCTAGGTTAATAGATAAAAAAAAGGTGATTGAAAACATTCATACATGTTGGCCACTAATCTGTATCTCTACCAATCGCGTTGAAGTAAGATCCGCTACCGATGGGACATAAAAAGAGTTGCAGTCAATCAGTATATATATTTGTAATTCTAACTGGGAGGGTAGCTACAAAAGGGATAGATGTAAACAAGATTTTATTCAACATTAACAAATTTTATTGAAAGAACTTACTGCTACACTTAATTAATTTTCACAATACTGTTAAATGTTTGTAAATGTAATTACATTACTTAATAACTAAAGTATGAATATACACTTAATTAAGATTTGATCGCTTATCGAATCACTTACTTGCTTTGCGGAAATCCAAGTTACCGTTTTAGAACGAAGGTGGTAGAACTGTGTCGCACGACTGTAAGGGTCACCGTCACACTTGCCTTTACCATAACAGCAGTCAAGTGCTCCTGTATCCTAGTTTGACGGGTGTGTGTAAGTTCAAAAAGTAGTAAATAAGCGTGCAGGCCACCTGATATTAAGTGGACACTACAGCCCATATTTAACCTCAAACAAGACTGAAGCCTAATCGAAGGCTAAGGGTGTTGCAGATGCCTCATTATTCCTGAGGACTGAGACAGTCGCCTCGTTTCCAAGTGTACCCGACAACCGCACCTCTCCAACCAAAATACAAATATTACTTCACATTTTGAGCAGTGGTGGTACCTCCCTCGGACGAACTATGTTAAATGGTCACTGCGGCTCATCTGTTACTGACCCGAAAAAATAGTCTCACAGAGGTCGATCACAGTTGGAGCATGAGGACTAAGTTGGAAAGCCTTGTATCAGTATTTCCGGATGAAACATTGCCACTAGTGCCACGTGACAGCGCAATGGCAGAAGAGCAGGTAGACAGACGCCACAAGGAGATTCCCGATCATGATGGGGAACCCGATCTTCAGATATTGCATGAAGGTAAATCGGTAGCCGTGTTGTTCTGCTACACCGGCACACACGACGTTCGCACTCGCGCCGATCAGCGTGCCGTTGCCTGCGAGGATAATAAAATCCAAAATTTAAAAAAGGCAGACTAAGCATGGATGAGTGAATTATTTTTTCTTTACGAGAAGAGTACCGAACGAGCGTGCAGGCCACTTGATGCTAAGTGGTCACTGCAGCCGATAGACACCCATATCCAACTTTAAACGGGACTGAAGTCCTATCTGAGGTCATACGTAGATGCGTTACAACTCCTGAGGACTAAGACGGTTGTCTTGCTGTAAGTGTATCCAGCAGTCACACCTCTCCAACCGAATCAAGAATTTTTCGTGGTGGATGACGAGGGCGGCAGTGGTAACTTTCCGGTCGAACTATAGTTTTATCATTTATTATTAATTAAAATTTTGACATTGGATTAACACTTTGACTGCGGCAGCTAATATTCAAAACAATCCACCCATCCAGCGCACAACACAATAGGCGTGTTTCACTACGGCGGCACCGTATGCGTGCGAGCCGCACGGGTGGCTCGGACAGTAAAATACGACAGGTGCGTTTGCCGCAGTCAAAGTGTGAATTAATAATCATCATCATGAATCTATTATTGTTTACAGCTGGGTACGAATTTCTTCTTAGATTAAGTGCCCACCGCGCTCATCAAGTGCAAATTGGTAGAAAACACACGTCTTTGAGAACTTATGGAGTACTTTTAAGGGTAGTAGGTGTAGGTCTCAACACGATGTTTTACGTTGCGGTTAAAACGAGTGGTAGTTAGTTTCTAATTAATTTCGTACAAAATTGTAACAAAAAAATAGTCAAAATTGTAATACCTGAATCCAACAAATCCAGCAAATAAAAAAAATAATTTGAATTTATTTTTATAACTTATAGTTTGTAGTGGACTATGGCCTCACACTTCTCATTTTGACAGGCGACTCGTGCCCAGTAGTGGGACAGGAATGGTTTTGTGGGCTACTTCAACATATTGGTATACAAATTTATTGCATATACATATATAACATACATAAAACATACTACATAAATATGATATATAAATATTATGATCGATGATGATTAGTTGCTACAAAATTATAATATTCAAAATGCAAAATGCAACAATATTATAAAAGTTATTATTATTACATATTATCATCATCAAATTAATATAATCTGATTATAATGATAAAATGTCACTAAATCATCGATTAAAAACGTCCGTATCTTATAGAAAGATCTATCGAATGATAACCCTAAAAGCTTATCTGAAATGAAATTTGACAAGTGCCACCCCTATTTAATTTTTTTTGTCAATTTTGTCAAGTCCTTGCATTTGACATCTGTATCCCAAAAAAAATCTTGTTCGTTGTAAATCTTACCTCCGAGACAGGCACCGAAGCTAAGGGCCCATGCTAAAGGCGCTAAAGGTAGGTTCAGGCCCGCGGGGTCGGCGAGGGCTGCCGTTACCCTCACCATCATGGTGGTAAGGGGGATGTTGTCAACGAAGGCAGACGCAAGTCCGGACACCTAAACAGACATTTTAATCTATATACGGATACCAAAGGATACTATCGGCTGATGACGTAGCTGCAATCCTTTTTATGCCCCACCGCTTGGCATGGGTCCTTCCCTTCAGCTGGGGCAAATCAGAACAGCAGCCTTATACATTGTTTTTCATCATCAACCCATTAATGTCCAACTGCTGGGCACGGGTCTCAACCCAGAATAATTTATTAAATTATTAATTATTGTTATAATTATACTTTTATTACTGAAAGTGTAATGTAAAAAAGAAAAAAATATAAATGTCGTGATACAAATACATTTTATTTTTATTTTCTTTATTTATGTTTGAAGAGTAGCAAAAATGCAGCCCATTGACATCCACATCTAACCTCAAATGAGACTAAAGTCCCAACGGAGGTTGTACATAGATACGTTACTCTTGAGGACTGAGATGGTCATCTTGCTGTAAAGAATACCCGACAGTCACACCTCTCTACTAGACACAAGAATAGTTTCACAGCAGATTGTTAGGGCGGAGGTGACACCTCAATGGCCACACTAGTTCTACCACCAACACGCTTAATATCAGTTGGGCTGCATGCCTTCCTCTTGCTTCCTTTACTTATCAAGAAAACTTACCCATAACACCAGCATGAGAGCCACAGCCAGTCTGGACTCTTCCTTCACCCTCCGTATTAACAACTCTGTGTGGCTTCCGATCCAAGAAATCAGACCCAACTTAGAAAGAACCTGGAATTTCAATTATTAAGATCAACCTTCAGTAAATGTAGACTAAGTATGTATTATAAAATTGTAACGGGGATGTAATTGTTTATGTTTGAAGAGTAGCAAACGAGCGTGCAGACCACCTGATGTTAATGCATCCCATGGTCATGGTCATTGCATCCCATGGACGTCCACGTTTAATCACAAACAATACTAAAGTTCTATCTGAGGTCGTCCGATAATGATGATGTTGACAATGACGGTGACAATGATAATGATGACGATGACTATGGTGATTATAATGACAATGATGTTGATAATGCTATAAAAAATATTATAGAATACAATACATACCTCCATCATGACGAATAGAGCAGCAAAGAACAGAAGAGTGGACCATTCGACCCTCGCTAGAATCGGCTCAAGATCCTCCCTTTCTGCTAGAAGTAACAACAGAAGAGCACCCAACAATGCAGTCCAGCCAAGAGATAGTCGCTCTGTAAACACAACATTGCCTATAAAGTAATAACTGCTTATGATCTCTATTTTTTGACGACTCACTTGGCGCGTTACCATACCCGTCTGACACGCAAAGGGTTCCGTATATCCATGGTACCCACGACACGGTTTTTTTATACTTGAAGAGTAGTAAACGAGCGTACAGGCCACATGATGTTGTGATCGACACCTACATCTGACCCCGAACAAAAGTGAAGTCCTGATTTAGTACGTAGATACATTACTACTTTTGAGGACTAAGACGGTCGTCTCACTGTAAGTGTACCATACAACTGTACCTACGCAACCAAAACAAGAATTCCTTCACGACGGATTGTGTATCTCCCGATTGAACTATACTTTATCATCTACCAGGCACACATATAGCGAGGCGACCATCATAATCCTCAGGAGTAGTGACGCATCCATATACAACCCCAAACGGATCTTCAGTTTTGTTTGAGGTTGGATGTAGGTGTCCATGGGCTGCGGTGACCACTTAACATCAGGTGGACTGCATGCTCGTTTACCACTTTACAAACATAAAAAAAAATCTACATTATCACCACAAAAAAAATTTACTTACGTAATTCTGGTATTGCATGTAGGAAAAACACGATGACGACGAAAGCAACGCATACCGCGGACTTAATTAACAGCTGCTTATCCCTGATGCGGTACTGTAACATAAAAAAAATACTGAGCCGTCGCGGGACAGTCGCAGATGTTAAAAATCGAAACTATTCTGTACAGGAAGTACGTACGAAAGGATGGTTTATTAAAGAAAATAAATATAGCGTAATGAAAAGCCAAATGTTTTATTTGTTTAAATAAAACAATTATTCCAAATTTATAAAATATTTATTAATGATCCAAAAATAAAAAAAAAACGCGTCACGGCGGATTGTGAGGGTGGTGTTGGTTGCTTTCCGGTCAAACTATAGTTGCACTCAAAGCAATGGTCAGTTATGGATTGATGAGTAAGAAGAAAAAAGACTTACCTTTTGCTTCATTTGCGCTAACGTGGAACAAAACACTGGGTCAGTCTTGGATTTGCCGCTGCCAGCTTCCCTCTTCATCAGCGTGACGTGGAGTTTCTCCACCTGTGAATACCAATAATTTTCTCGTTATTAAAAGTTGGTAGAACTGCAGTTCCACCGGGAAGGTACCACCGTCACTCGCAATCCGCCGTCACTCGCAATCCGCCGTCACTCGCAATCCGCCGTAAAGCGTGGCTAGAGATGGAAGGAAGGTGATCTTGAGGACAATTAAGACGTTATTAATGGCGATGCTGATAACAATCTTTTAATAATGTGACGGGAACTCACGATACGCGGTTTTTTAGTTACTGATATATCGACCCAGTTGCATGCATCGTGGTCACGGCGAAACAGTGATCACGGCAATCAGTTTCGCCGTGACCGCGACCAATGCAACTGGATCGAAATATTGGCAATTAAAAAAACAGCGTATCGCGAGTACCCGTTACGCATTTAAAATGAATAAATTCCGCGATAATTTTAGCTTAGAATAATGATGTTGATAATACTAGACATGAATTTACCTTCTTCTCCAGAGCTCGCCTGACGATATCCTCATCTCTGGAGTACGAAGATAACGAGCCAGCCGCGCGCTTCCAAACTGCAATTTCCTGGCGCATTTCTTAAAACAATCAAGCATTCACCGTATCATCATTATTATCACGAGGATCTTTTATACGACAGAAATGGCGAATGGGTAGGCCACCTTTTTATATAATTAGGCTTGACGCCGCGTGAAAAAGAAAAACAGTTTAAATGATCCCTCAACATATGATGGGTCATACTACTCACAGGTCAAGCTGTACCTGTGCTTTTACTTTCCCGGTCTTGGCATTATTTAAGATTGATTGTATGCTTTTAAAGTGTAAAAGATCCATTTAAATCGTTTCAATCGTTTTTGTGTGTTTCGTGAACAAACGTATAAACAGGCAAACGTGATTTTTAATGTACTTGAATTTTAGTTCGTCCAGGGTGTACCACCGCCGGCCTCATGATCCGCCGTGAAACAATTCTTGTTTCGGTTGGAGAGGTGCGGTTGCCGATACTGACAGCGAGGGAACAGTCATAGTCATCAGGGGTATTGACGAATCTACGTTCGATATCAAATAGGGGTTTAGTCCTCTTTCAGATTAAACGTGGGTTTCCATGGACTGCAGTGACCACTTAACATCAGATGGCTTGCACGCCCGTTAGTCTTCTTAGACAAACAGATAAATAGACAGACAATCAAAAACTCACAATTCGCACAAACCGCGGAGCTATGTGGGCTTCTAATTCTGTTTTATGTAATATTTACTTTTCACTATGATATTCGATTGTTACTATAGAGTATTCTAAACGTATTCTACATACCAAGAATGTCCCGGGGCACTGTGTGCCTCAGTTTGTTCATGTCCCGGAACATATACCGCAGCTGGAAATAAGTCTGCACGCTTACAAGCAGAATCCCCACGCCCATGTGTAGAGTGAACGTAGTGAAGTTTATATTCTGGAGAATTATCAACACTTAAATTAACTTAGGCGAACTATTAAGGAAATTATCAACACTTTAATTAACTTAAGCCACGTATTTAGGAAATTTTCAACACTTTATTAACTTAGGCGAATTATCTGCGGAATTATCAACACATATATTAACTTAGCGGAAATACCTAGGGAATTATCAACACTTATATTAACTTAGACGAATTATCTGCGGAATTATTAACACATATATTAACTTAGCGGAAATATGTAGGGAATTATCAACACTTATATTAACTTAGACGAACTATCTCGGAAATTATTAACACTATTATTAACTTAGGCGAATTATCTGCGGAATTATCAACATATACATTAACTTAGCGGAAATATGTAGGGAATTATCAACACTTATATTAACTTAGGCGAACTATTTTGGAAATTATCAACACTATTATTAACTTAAGCGAATTAACTACGGAAATATCCACCCTTATATTAATTCAAGCGAATTATTTGGGGAAGTATAATCACTTATATTAACTTAAGCAAATTATCTGAGGAATTATCAACATTTATACTAACTTAGATCTGCTGTTAAGTGCTCACTACAGTTATGGACGCCCACATCTAACCTCAAAAAGTATTAGTCTTATCTAAGATCATACGTAGGTAGGCGTCACTATTTTTGAGGACTAAGATGGTGACCTAGCTGTATGTGTATCCTACAAGCGCACCTCTCCAACCGAAGCACAAGAATTGCTTCACGGAGGATTACGCGGGCGACGTGTTCCGCCTTTGGACGGTAATTACCTCCTTCAATATAGACGGATGGCTGGCTATGATGACATTGGGGGGATCCCCCACAGGGGTCGCGGCACCACCGACGTTGCTGAAGATGACCATCGACATCAGAACGGGCACTGGGTTTAGCTGCATCACTTCGCACAACCTGGATTTAAAGTTTTAGTTTTTCAGAATTACCATAAGGCTACAATCACTCCTCCAGAATTGAGGGAGACCTGGACGCTATTCAATTACGGAGTAATAGAGATACGTGTTAAGGATCAAATTCACTCACAAAATCTTCGACCCCGTCTCATGACTAAGATGATCATCTCGCTGAAAGGGTACTTGATAACCAGAGCTCTCCAACCGAAATATAAGAATTGTTTCATGTCGGATTATGGTTTCTCCTGGGCCGAACTATAGTTCTACCACCCATAAAATGTGGGTCGTCTGCATAATAAGATCGTCATATATCCCAATCTTCAATCCCCTTGGAAGCCCTATCGGACCATTTTATTAGGCAAACGCTCCTCTGTCATCTGTCCTGAGCCATGAGCTGTAGTGACCAATTAACATCGGGTGGGCTGCACGCTCGTTTGTTTGTCATCGAACGTAAAAAAAAAGTACAAAAGCATAAACTGGGGGCAACTCCTTTTGCTATATAAAGCTCAGGTGAGGCCTCACATGGAGTACTGCTCGCATCTCTGGGCAGGGGCACCTCAGTACCAGCTTAACCCACATGACTCCGTACAAAAACGTGCCATCCGAATAGTCAACGACCCAGGAAATACCGATCGGTTAGAGCACTTAAGCCTACGGAGGGACAT
>DWKL01004343.1:0-10662 GCA_018249415.1 Phareas burnsi
CTGTGCAAACTCAAAAACACGATTTTATCTGTCAATTTGCGTATATTATCAAGATATAATCGAGGACATTTTCGTTGGTTCGCCTAACGACTCATATATAAGTCATTATGCAATTAATTTCCGTATGTATACAACCCTTAAATCAGTAAACTGATTTCATCATAGCACAGCGTAGACCAATCGCCATTAGCCTAAAATGTCTTTTAATCCCTTTATTGATACGTGTCTCCATCAGATTAAGGGCCAAGTTCATGAATGCATTATCAAATCTAAACAACCAGTGTGATATATCCAAATTCATAATTCAATATATATTTTTTCTGCGTACATGCAAGATGTGGAATGAACTTCGTTCTAACGTATTTCCGGAACGCTGTGTATGTCATGGGGTTCTTTAAAGACCCAAAAAGAGATCATCAAAGCTGGCGACGCTGAATCATCAGTCATCATCTGGTGTCGCAAATGTCCAAAAGCGACCGTGACTGATCTTCATCAAGTGGCCCAGTTGCCTTATCTCTAGGTAAAGATATTATGTAAAAATATTAACATCTTAAGCCAATCTTCTATACCTATTTCAATTGTATGTAATACGAAAGGTACGCTGTCAAAAATTAGATTTAAATGCAATGTATCGCTGAAGTAATTGTCTATTACTTGGTTCCGGGTTCGATATCCAGTCGAGAATGACATTGGACAAACAAGTATTTGTCGTCTAGGTAGTGTGGTCGTGTTGTTATGGATCTATCGTAGACTAAACATTCGTTCATTGAACGTATACGAAATTAGATATTGGAAGTCAATTATGTCAATGGATTGTGATTTTGTAAGTTTTTAAACATACTATATATCTAATCTGCAGACTAAGTACGTAGCTTAAAATGTAGGTATTTAAATGACGTCAAAAGGGTTACTAACGTAACTTACGTTTTGGGTTCTGGTTCAGTCATACTTTGTGATGAGATTATGATTAGTTTCATAGTGAAAACGTCATGTAAATCTATGCAGTGGTTTTAGTCTAGATAGACATATAATAACTATATACCTTCATATACAGACGCAAAATATCGTCTTTTTCGGAACTATTTGTATTGTGTCGGAAATATTTCTGTGTGTATTGTATATATTTTAAATGTCACTGCCACCCATTGGCATGTAGTTAAATCCAAATAGAACAAAAGTCCTTTTTGAAATCGATCAATAATCATTTTGCTGAGGGTAGTGTCAGTTCATAGATTTACCTTACCGTAGTTTTTAAAACAACTTCATAATAAGTCACATGGAACGTCAAAAAGGATGTAACTTACGTAATAGACGGCTAAAAATAAACAGTTTACAAGTTTATATAATAAGATGTCTGTAGTACTTATCATGGGCCTTGCCGTTTGGGCGATCGCGGGTCACGGTGGAATCTTATCAGCATATATATATTTTCATTGGATATCGCGTGTGAGAAAAATCATTCTGCAGTCCAAATTGCCGCCGTATGTTGAAGGTACTTTTATTTTTGTGTATATAATATCATCCATCATCATTGACCTACTTCTGTCCCATAGCTGGGGACCTGCTTTCCTCTCAGAATGGAAAGGGGTAGGCCATAGTCCACCGCGCTGGCCTAGTGGGATTGGTAGACTCCACACACCTTTGAGAATTTTAAATACTACACTCAGGTATGGATTTTTATTCACGATGATTTAATAAGTTTTAATAAGCAAAAATCTTCGAAAAAATCGAGAGGCGCGTGCGGGAGTCAAATCCCGACCTTCCAGAATGAAAGGCCAGAATCTTACCTGAGCTATAATATACGTATATTTAAACAGACGAAAATAAAACTGTATATTATGTAATGAATGTCCTCTAAGAATCCTTGTCCTTTAAGATAAATGAATGGTACGAGGTTAAAATTAGTAAGCAGTAAAATCTTCCAATAAGAACTTAGATGGCATTTGTTTTTCATTGTATATGTAAGTACATGGTAAAATAGTATTATGATCTCAAGATTAAAATTGTAACAATAGAAGTCAGAAACAACACGGTCGAAAAGCAACAAAATCATGGAGCATTGACGATAAATAAATAAATATTTAGGTACAAGTTTCAAAATCAGAAACGCTTGGAAAATGTTTGGAATAGAAATTTAGGTTAGACTATATTTAGATTTAGATGCTTTCCTATTTAAAATGTACGTTATAGCTTACGCTATAAAAATGTAGACTCTGATATTGGTACTAGTTTATAAGCTAAAGGTAGCTCAGCGAGTTATGGAAGAATATATGCTCGGAGACCTTTGCGGCATAAAGTTTAAGATTAAGAGGATCAACAAAGAATTAACGTAGACGTCAAAGCTCAAAGAATTAGCAAGCTGAAGTAGTATGGACTGGTCGCATATGTCGCAGAACCGATGACCGATGGCAGACGAGTTCTCGATTAGGGATCATGAATCGGCAGACGTATGAAGAATGCCTTCGGGCTCGTTGGATCGGAGGAGCTGGCAGAGATAATAATGAACGCCTTATGGCTCGTTGGACCGAGGAGTTTAAGAAGGTAGGAAGTATTGGCTGGACGAGATCAGCAGAGGGTGTTGTGGGATACTTTGGAAGCGGCCTCAGTCCAGTAGTGGAGAAACGATTGTGTATTTAAACTTTAATTTGAATTAAAAGACAATAGGCAACTTTAGGTACACACTCAAACTAAACTGTTTAAGAGGATGCAGCCAAATAACTTACACAAACTAAATGAATCCTGAATGATAATTGCACCTAAAATATTCAAACACGATCGTTATCGCCCCGGAAAATGAATTTCAAATCAAAATTCACGAAAAGTGTGCTTATCTGTGTAATTGCATTAAGGTAGGTATTGTCGTAACCTCTGTACGACCCGTTGCGACCTTGGTACGTTCAAGGCGCATCCGTACTCATCAAGTATCTAACGCTTATGTTCTGCTCATACGATTGCCGAATTTGTTCCCCGAGACAAGTTTTTGCTCGTTACAAGCCCGGTTATGGATGTAGTTGAACGCGTTTTTGTTGTTACCGAGATTGAAAATTTTGATGATGAGTCCCAATGGCTTTTTAAAGAGCCTTCGTACGTTCGAGCTTCATTGGCCAAAGCTTGACTTAATTCTCTAGTTGTAACAAGATTTTTGCTCAGTGATATATTAAATAATAGAAACTTATAAAAATACTGGTAATATAATGGGTAATCAATAGAAAAATGTTTAAATCATTTATCTTCAAAAAGTATTCTCACGAATTGGAATTGCATAAAACAGGAATGCTATGAATGAGAAACAAGTTTCGAATCTTGTAAGATTTAAGGAGACCTTGAATCTAGTAAGATTCGAATCAAAGATTACAACGAGACAATGGAATATATTTATGGACTTCCTATTAACGAATTTTGAAAGTGAGGATTAGTGCGACAAATAATTGTCTGCCGTTTAAGTGTTCAGCATTGAACAGTTAAAGCGAAGAGCTTCTTACATATCATTCAGTCGAGACACTAAAGAAATACGGAAGCAAAAAGTTATGTCAACATTATTCAAATAAGGACCCTTCAAGAAAACCAAACAGGTGTATCGGAGAATTTCAGACGAATGCTCACGACTTTGAAGCTAACCATGGAATCAAATAGCATAGAATTAAATAAGGAAGTTGCAATACACATAAATGCATTATTATAACGATTCGAAGCCGAAAATAAGTTGCGAGGATCATCAGAAGATTAATGGCTTAGTACACGGAACAAGACGCCCGCGTCGTGATTCTCAACAATAATTTTACTAACGAACAATGTGATGAACCTAACATTACCTGCCGCATGACGTCAAAAGAAGTAACCGCGAAAACTTCCGAAGTGTTCAAGGATAATATTAATAAATTTGATTTATTAGATATAATTGCTAACAAAAAATTCTGACCTTCTCTTCCTGGATGTGGCCACCGTTTTCGGAGAGGGGTGTGGAGGGTGCGCTGTAGCCCTTGGGTCCGTCGTCGTGGGGAGTCATCTGTCGTTGCACGTCGTTCTCCTGTTCGACTCGTATCTCGTGAATACCAGTCTTGAATTCCGATAATCTTAATACGGACGGCTTGATTTCTGGTATGTCATCGGGATGCTCGTATCGCCTTAAGTCTGTTAGGTTCGTTGCTAAGTGCCTGTGCGGGTCTAAAGGAGGCGGCACCCCTATTGATCTAAGGTGCTCTATACTCCTATGGATATGCGAATAATTATCTACAGGTATCTCCGCCATGAGAGGGGAGTTATGGTAATCTAAGCCACCGCCATCCGGCCTGTAATCGATAGTCCGTCCTTCCATCATCTTGCTTGGATTTCTTTAAAAATTCTATCTAAATTATATTACAAATGTATTGTATCTAGTTTGATATTTGGCACTATGTTATAAAAATATATGGTTTCTGTCTTAATATTCTCTTGGTATCCTTCGTTTTGTGTGTCATGGAATTTTTCGAGATCCTTCGTTCTAATGTGCTGCAAAAAAATCGCAATCTTATCATTAATGTCTGGTGTGTTATTTCAAATATTACAATAATGCTCAAAATGTTGTCATACGATGTTACGCTAGGTACAATGGAGCGAAAAATTACTTTGCAAATATTGCCATCATAGAAGCAAAGTTGCTTAGGCCGGTTGTTTGTCTATTTAAAACTAGATTTGAAGAATAAAAAAGTGACGGTTTTTTTTCTGTGGCAAGCAGGTGACGAGCCGTCGCGTAGGTTGTGTCAATGATCTAGCCCCTAGCCCACATGCCGCATCGAATAAGGCTTCGATAATCACATTGCCAGTACAGTGTACAGACGTGCCACAATGTGCGACGGCAGATAATGATTAGTTCTTAAGTCATCCAGCGGAAACGTCATTCCTTCGATTTATTACACTATTACTGACTCGGCTTTTAAACGTCTCAAAACACTACTTTTGCCGTCAAACTTATCATAGTTCTACATACAAATATCGACTCTGCTATTTAGACCATTATTAACATAAACGCGTACTTGATGTGCTATTTGTACGTCATAGCAAGAGAACACCCAAGATTTTAAGTAATTCTTTCATGTATTTTCAACGAAGTAATTACATTTGACTTGTTGACTGTACCTACAGGCCAGCCATACACGGCTGTCAAAGATAATAATTGCGCATATAGAATACATCGCCAACTTACGTTGCTGTTGCTTGCCTTTAAACTGTACCTTATAGGTATTGTAATAAAGGTCATATTGTGTGTCAATGGGATAGTTAATTTGGTGATGTTACAGTACCCGGGCCCCACACTTGATCGACTTCGAGATTCGTAATCATTATATACGAGTTTAGATTAGGAAGTGGCTCAAAACGAGTAATTAGGTTTTTTGTAATCGCTAGATGTGTGAGGTTTGATTTGTTAGTAATTATAGCAAGTTTTAATGCATTAGGACTTTAAGCTCTAGGCTGTAATTAGGATTTTAGTGTTGTTAATCTAATCTGAATCTCACTTCTCTTAATCTAATCTGTCTCATCTTTACAATTCACTGCAGATGACAAGGACAGCCTAATCATTTGATTCATGTTAATATTCAGCTATCTTAATATTATTATTTTTATTAAATCTATTCTCATCTGACATAATATAATTTATTGTCATCGGGTTTATCTTTTAAGTAAAATGTGAACTTCGTTTTAGATAAAATATTAAATTATATTTAATCTTTTTCGGCTGGCTGTACTTTATATTTTTAATTAAATAAGTACGAATGCTTAGATCCAGCAAAGATAACAACCTTAGTAATTTATAATTTTATAAGTACGAGTCTGCCGTAAAATTACAGTTAAAGAGGGCGATGTAATTTTTCTATATTTTATTCATAAAACAATACCTATTAATAAAAAAAATGTTATTTTTGAATTCCTAAATGATTACACAAGTTATAATATACATGTATAAGTTAACCTTATAGTATATTAATTTCTGGAATAAACCCATTAAATTGTAATCTTATAGAAAATATACATAAATGCTATGTAACTCCTAATTTTATGCATCACTTAATCGTTTTATTGTCTGTTCTTCTAATTTAAATGTGCATTTAGTATAATATTACTGATTTCCTAATCTCCCAAACATGTAAAAGGTTGTTTAACAGGTTTCATATATAGATATTTTAACTCAACATATTTTATTTCTGTTTTGATATTATGGAAATAATAATTAATGCTTAATTCAGACGATTGTTATGAAGTTGTAATTTATTAATAACTTTCAAAATTAATTAAGTATATGAGAAAATTTACTGAGTATAACTTATTAAAATATTCAAACAACACAATGGCCATCATCAGATAACTTATCGGATATAATTAATTTGAGAAAAATATGCAAACTCATATTAATTAGAATACTTACGCTGATTTTATAAACAAACACTATTTTATTTGACAACACTTTAAACATTTTTATAATATTAGAAAATATATTTTTGATAGTATCTCCGTGAAAATGTAAATATTTATGTCTAGAGGCAGGTGGCACGGATAAAATAAACGTAGTATATATAAATAATTCCCGCGAACACAAAAGCCATAGTCGAAATAAATTCAAAAATATCATGGAACAAAACGCTGCACGAAAATATTTCCGTATTTATAGTCCGGGCATAATTCAAGGTCGCGCTTGACAGACAGCGACCGCCGCGGCCCACTCCCGCAATTACAACATCAATCTCAACCGAGGGAGATCTTACGTAAAAATCCCTCGCCTCCCAACAGGGGGAAAACTCCCCCAAACGGGAGACGCGCCACCTACCTCCAAATTAATCATAAAATTTATAAATCAACATACCTGTATCTATTCAAAATCTTCAATCCTCCGTCAACTATCTCACCATAATAAATCACAGTTTGTTCCTATCTAAATGTCACTAAAAATATATATCACATAATAAAGGTAACACTATTGTCACAACACGTCCAAAAGGCAACAGTCCAGGGCTTTATCGCCAAAATATCTCAAAAAATCCACGTGCTCCTGACAAATAAACATTTAAAAAAGCCGGCGACCAAAAAACTGCGAACCGTACTGTTGACCCTGAGGTAAAATTATGAATGCCGGGCGTCGTTACTAGGATCCAAATTGCCAGATTTTTTGTGGCCAATATTTTAGTGTGCTATATAATTTTTACTATAGTTGTGGGTAAGAAATCCACACGTGATGTAACGTTCCGTCCTTTTCGCACTCAGAGATTCGCGCGTGCACCGGCCTGCAGTAGCGCGAGTGTAAGGACACCTCAAGACGACATGTGCTCGCACAAAAAGCTAGCTTCTCCAGGCTGGACTAAGCTGAGACGTACCGAGCCGCCGGCTACTCGCGTCGACAACAAAAATGCAATACAAAACGCCCGTTCGCCCGCCTTTAGACCGACGCGGCAAAAACGAGACTGAAATTCAGATCTATAGTAGAAAAAGTGAACTACACCGGCGAGGGGTACACTAACACATAAAATGAAAAAAATCACACGGACGCCAACATCGACAGCGGAGCTTAAAAAATCGGAGTGGGGGGCCGGTCGCACCGCTCTCTTGAATAGCGGTTTCCCTCTCTAGCGGCGTGAGGCCGTACGCACACAGCTAAACCGTGGTTAAGCGAAAAAAATGTGTACACATTTTTTTATTATTCACGATTTTTATGTGTGTAAGTGGGCTCGGAGCGAGGGGGACGGCGAGTGGTGGTGCGTCCAGCCTCCGTTGGGGGGAGTGAGATGGAGCGCGTCGCCACGTGCTCGTCCCTCGGTATTAAATAATAATTAAAATGGCTACAAGACCGGCGATACCAGATACTGTTCGGTAGACGATTTTTTGGCCGAGCTTTTGCCTTTTTTGCTGAGCTTTTTGCGGAATTGACGAAAACGAGGTAAGACGATGGACGCGGGGCACTTGTAGAAAAAACCGCGAACTGATTGACACATAATATTAAAAGAAATACGCGCAGAAAAAGTCGCGCCGGGGAAAAAAAACCAAGGGCGACGCGCGAAAAAGAAGTTATTGATTAAAACAGGGCTGTCATTGACCAGACGTAAATGAGGGTGCTTAATAGTATGCAGCGGTGGATCCGACAGGAATCGATCTTCTTGGTTTTAACGTTTTTTTTCGTTCTGGCGCGTAATGAACCATAACTAGGAATATGATGGCTTTAACAGTGTCATAAGAAGTTCCAACGAGGTGTTTCGACATAATCAGTTGGGCACAGGAGTAAGGAAATTTTGAATTCTTCACAAATATTAATAAACAAGGTGCAGTTAAGTTCCTAATATTGATATCGCAAGATATAAAACACTTAATCGTAATCAATGGCAAAACGGAAGATCAACACTAAACTTTGGTTAATTGGTCAGTGACCATTATAGAAATGCATATAATGGTTATAAGCAAGTAATGATTAGAAATTCAATTAATCATCAGTTTTTTTTTAAATGTGAAGGAAAACAACTTGAGGAAACCTACACATTTGAGTTCTCGAAGGTGTGAGAAGTTTACCAATCCACATTTGTCCAACCTGCTGGTCTATACCCGTCACATTCTAGGAAGTAAACCATGCCCAGCATTCAGACAGTAATGGATTGATGATGATGATCATATAATAAAAGAAAATTACAAAGCAAAGCCTAAGTCAACAGGTGTTAGAACATAATTTTGCAAAGACGTTGAAACTATCGCTATGATCAATAAAGTAAGTGATATGCATTCTAATTACACGCATATAATGCATAATATAAACGTTTCGAAGCAGATGTCCCGACAGACGCAGGACATCGAACCGGGGTCCAGTAAGGGTCTAATGGACCCTATTTTAATATTGTCGGATTACGTAACAAAGGTGGTGTATAAAATAATTTAAGCAATATCAGTTCAGTCGTCGTCAGCAACTCGAATGCAAAGGAAAAAATAAATCAAAACTGAATGCACAACAATTTTTTTTGTAATAATTTACGCATTCCGACATAAAGAACTGGAGTTAGTGGAAGATGTAACACAGTTTATAAGACCCGCCAAAGATACAATGTTTGAAATTTTTAGTGAGCTGTTGGCAATGATTTATACTGTTGAAAATTTTGATGACATTACGAAGTATGATCCGATACCACATCATCATCAATCCATTAAAGTCCCACAGCTGGGCGCGAGTCTCCTCTCCTCATCCTATCAGGACGAGAAGGGTTAGTCCACTACGCTGGCCAATTGCGAATTAGTAGACTTCACACCCCTTCGGAAACTTTCCAAAGAACCCTCATATTGTCAATCTCATTGAACCCTCAGTATAGGTTTCCTCACGATATTTCCCTTCAATGTCAAAGCAAGTGATAATTAATTTATAATATCGGTTTACTGGACATTTGTATCAGGTGGGAGGGTTGTTCGTAGTTCAATTTTGAAGGTGCCGTCGCCATATCTATATTTGCCTCATAACAGCAGTGTTACGTTACTAAGTTCGGGACCTCGGATCGGATTTCAATCTTATTTAGGGTTGTTTATATGTCCATGCGCTTCAGTGGCCACTTCCTATCAGGTGGACTGTAGGTTGGTTTTTGTCTTCGAAGAGTAGCAAACGAGTGTACAGACCAGGCAGATGTTATGTCATTACAGTCCATGGACACCCACTAACCGCATACAGGACAGAAGCCTGTAGGAGGTCGTACGTCCGTCCATACGTCACTACTCTTGAGAACTAAGATGACTGCTCTCGATCTCGACCGAAGAAGATCACCACGTTTGTAATAATCGTTAACAGCGTCTCTCCAACCGAAACACAAGTATTGCTTCACGGTGGACTGTGAGGGCGGAGGAGGTACCTCCCCTGTCGAATATAGTTCTACCACCTGACAAACATTTGCTATTTTAATGATATAAACCATCCCTTCCCCTGTCCTTACTTGATGATATGTGCAAAGCCACGAGAAGTCGCTAGTATGCAATTTAGTAACAAACACTAGTTGTATTAATAGCGATTATGTGTCTTCAAGTGTAACAAACAACTCGCTAAGAGTACCATAATTATTTTATTTGGCGTTAAGTAAATTATTTCCTCAAATTTTAATTTAATTACGGCACGGTGATCTCGATCTTGAAAAACAATACCTACATATTTACTTGGAAATTCCGGTTGAATTGTAAATCTATTTTTTATTGTGATACAATTCGCATACAATTTTAGGTGGGAATGAATCTACAGTTACGATTCGCCTGGTCTCGACTATACTATATATGTCTGTTATTAATATTATGACTTTGGAACGTAGTGGAAGTAGTAGAAAATCATGCAGTCCATTTAATAATAACCGGGCATTACAGCCCTTAGAAAACTACATCCAACCTCAAACAAAACTTAAGTTCTACTGAAGTCGTACGTAGATGCGTCACTATTCCTGGGGACTAAGATTAACGCCTTGCTAAATTTTGTCAAGCAACCACAATTCTCCAACCGAAACACAAGAACTGCTTCACGGCGGATTATGAGAGCGGCGGTGTTACTTCCGCGGACGAATTATAAGTTCTACCATCTAACATACGTATCTATGAGTATTATACCAAAGTTAAGTAAATTTTAAATTTAACTCTGAATGTAATTTTAATTCTAAAACAATTTGAATCTAATTTTGTTTGGGTATAGGTGTC
>DWKL01004344.1:0-10661 GCA_018249415.1 Phareas burnsi
AAGCAGTTGTTGTGTTTCGGTTGGAGAGGTGCGGTTGCCAGGCACACATATAGCGAGGCGACCAACTTAGTCCTCAGAAGTAGTGACGCATCCATATACCACCTCAAACGGAACTTCGGCTTTGTTTGAGGTTGGATGTGGGTGTCCATGGGCTGTTGTGACCACTTAACATCAGGTAGCCTGCATGCTCGTTTGCTACTTTACAAACATAAAAAAAACATAGCTAGCCGCTAAGAGGTGACGGCTATTTACATTTTCGCCCGCAATTGCCCATCTAGACAAGAATGTAATCAAAGCAATATACATTTATTATTAGGTATGTTAAAAGAGTCTCGCGAACGCTGAAAACAAATGACTTCTGTGAGTAAATGTGTTGCAATGAGAACAATGTGTTGCATTTTGAATTATTATAGTAAATACCTAACTGCTTGTTAAATAGACCTAGAGATATAAACTTGATTTTTCACTCCGGTTATAGACAAATTAGAGGATAGGGAATAAAGAAAAAATCTAAAACTTATGCATTTACAAAAAAGTGTGCCAACTTTCCCTTAATGCTTTAAACCAGTCGTCTCGTTTTGTAATTCAATGAGTTATGAGTAATTTTATTCCAAGTTTTTTCTATTAGTCAAGCTTTTCAAAGTTAAGCATTTATTTTTAAAGTCATATGAAGATAGTGCTAGATTAGATTGTATCTATCTATGTAGATTATTATATTATATTATATTTATTGAAGAATGAGTCTTGATTATCAATCTAGTAGTGAAAAACTGCTAAATAAAGAGAGTATTCAAAATGGGGAAATACTAGAAGTTTTTTCTAGAAATCTCTATTTAAATCGGCTAAATACTTATAATCATATATTAGGTAACAAGCGATCCAGCAGTTAAGAAGATTGTCTGTTAAATCTGAACAATAAACATAATCAAGTATCAATAGTGAGCAGTAGGTACAAGAAACAGTATAACCATTAGATTATCCTTAACAAGGAGGAACTTTATTGCAATTATAAATTCAAATACTTTTATTTTTATTTTTATAATGATAATAAAAAGGATAATAATCGAGAAAGTAGATAATTAATTATTTACTTCTGGCGTTAAAGACTCCTGACTTACTCCATAATTGTATAAAATTATACCATTTATTGACGAGTCTAAAGCGACGTATTCATTAAATAAAAAATAATTTTACATGAGAATACACAATTCATTTAAAACCTTAATTCATTTCAATTCCTATTAAGCACCTAAATTCTATTATGTACTTAAGTACTTATTATTGAAGATGTAGAGTTGACAGAGCTAATTTACTTTATTTGCAAAAGAAATTTATGTAACAGCTGGAGATGATGTATATTCGTAAAGGTTATTATCTAAAGCCACTTTTTTATGTATTTGTTTTGATACGAAAACCTACATAATGTTTCATATCTTGCTGATATCGTAGATGCGAGTGTTTTATCAGCAAATTGAACTTTTTATCAGAGCGGGTATCGGTGTAGTTGCATTAAAATATTACAATTAAATTAAAGCCATGCATTACATAGAAATATCATAAAATATTTTAGTTGATAAAGTGTAATATTTACTACGAAACACTCTTATTTCTAAATGGTTCAGAGTAATAGACGCGGGAATCGTAAATTGTGGTCCTGTATTAAACGTCTGCAGGCGCCCGATAACGGACTGTCGTGCGCGGTGTTTAGGTGCATATCGTAAGGACGCGGGTTTTTAATTCGGGCATGCGCGATGGCGTGGCTTCCAAAACGAATTGTTGAAGGTCACCTTGAGTTTCGGAGCGCGGCCGGCTTCGAGGCGCGTTCACTACAGACGTACAGCAACACCAACAGTCGACACTACGTGACTAAGCGCACGGAGTTTCACGAAAAACAACTTGTAAGTACAAAAAACTTACTCATGTTTAAATCCCCTTTATTATCACTTATAGGAAAGTCTTAGGTGCCTTAAACTTTGGTCTACACTCCTCCCGCTCGGTTAGACTTAAATCTAAACATTTATTATATTTTGCTGCATTTCGTTATCAATTGATATCCATATATGATTATTTACAATTAAAATTAAGTTATAGATAAGTTAAATTTATTACAACTTACTTTCCAAAAGGAAAGTATACTTCATTGACCTTCGTTCAACAGGTCAAAGGATACGTTTATACTGCGTTGGGTTATGAGTGGGTTTTACTTGTTATTAATGTAAACAGGAACGTTTGAAATTTGTTATTTAAAGTTTTCATCCAGGACAGGAATTATATATTTCAAAATTAGAGACACACCCTTAAAAGTATTAAGAATACTTAAGTATTCTTGAAAAACACTTCCGAGCTTTTAACAGTAATTAAGTAGTCACTCTGTGATTTAAACGTAAGCTGAATTAACTGCTATTTTTATGCTCGTCTCCTTATTTGCAGGATATTAAAACGTACATAAGCGTGTTTAAACTGTTTATCTACCTGTATCTATATGTAAATTCGAAAACTGCTGAATCGATTATAATAGAACTTTCGCGCGAAGATGAAACATTTTACAGAGACATGATAACATGGACATTTTTTTTTACGCGGTAGGTCATCCTTTGTAAAATGATAACTATACTGCACGGGGATGCACGCAGACAATGTGTTTTATCTCTCGACGCGACCTTCGCTGTTTGTATTTCTGTTTGAGGCATCGTAGCTCTCTAACGGATGGACTGATTCAAAATCGTTTTTTTTTTATGAAAACCTGTACAGCTGTTTGAAAGTTAACAGCTGTTTTTCTAGGTGAAGTCGAAATTATATTACAAGTGATGTTTATTATACTATCCTTCGACGGATCGATTTGAAATTTGGTACAGTAAATAAATACGTAACTATTCATACAGATATTACCTCGACCGAGGCTTGATGATGGAGCAGCATACTGGTAAAGGGAATACAGAGTTATTAATATAGATCCATTAAATTTGGACAGTGGACCAGTAAGATTGGTATCAAAAAGTGAGTCAGTAAAATCAATGATAGTCTAGTAGTTAAAATTTCAGCTTCTCACGCTGGGCGTCCGAGATGCAAATCCCGCAAGGACCTATGATTTCTCGAAATTATGTGCGTATTAGAAATGAATGATTACTTTACTGATAAAGAAAAACATCGTGGACTAACCAATACATTTGAGAGTTCTTTGAAAAATTCTAAAAGGTCTGAAGTCTTTCAATCTGTACTTGGCCAGCGTGGTGGACTAACTCCGTGCCCAGGAGTGGAACATATGCAGTGGTTCGGGAGTTCAGCATCGGCTTGAGCTTAGGGCAGCAGATTCTGGGATCCAATTTTATTTTTAGAGAAACGTAGACAAAATTTACAGTTATTACAGAAATAAATCCAACTATTTATTGTGCAATTTCAACCAAATTGTTTGATTGTAAAAATAATCGGGCAATTGACAATTGTATAGGTAACGGCGGCAAAAATTGAACAGCCTATACTTAGGAAATGGATAACAGCACCACTGATTTAAATGTTACACAGTGACACAGAATTCGCTATTTACATCGGATCGCAAGATCCGTCGCTGGTCACATCGCATGTATTTGGACCTTTAGAATACTTTCTTGCCGCGACCATAGATATCGCGGGTAGAACATATTTTATTTACCATTGGACTAAGCGCGAACTGGACCAATCGAGCCTAAAGGATATTTTCCATTCAGCTCATCCAATGATTCTTTTCATTATAATACTATAATAATCATTTCATCCTATCAAACCAAATCCAACCAAATCCGTCGGAAAGGAGGCTTTCGATTCATCGCATATGCCTTTTTTTCAACTAATAATGGAAATGTTGCCATTATTGTGTTTATCTCAACATCAAAAATGTCTCGGAGGGCGTTGCCAACAATCATCAAAATGTTATTTATAAACTGCTTCATACAAAATTAAAATACGCTTCACGCAGTTGGATAATTAGAAAGATACGAATAGCATCAATCTCATTTAATAAGTCTGAGCCAAAGTTCCGTCTTGGTCAATAGAATTTATTTTTCTACCTACACCATTGTTTATATTCTATAAAATGTTATAACTACAAAGGATGGATAATGAGGGTAGATTTCAAAATATTTCATAATGAATATCTTTACATAATTAAATATATTTGCTATACTTCGTAATACTTACCTTGTACTATATGAAAAACCGGAACAGTTTTCGACCGAGTGTATAGTTGAAATAAAAAAATGGATCGATAGATAGATAGATAGACATAAGTATTTGTGCTTCGGCTCCAAAGTAATTTTATATCACACTTTAGAAAATTTTCAACTATTTTAAAATACCGCAAAAAAATCGGATAATCTTTGATCCAATTTTTAATTCATCCAAATCCGAAGATTATCCTTGAATCGAGGTTAGCTCAGTCGGACACAAGTTAATCGTTTTTTTTAGTTTTTGCAAATAAGCTTACTGATCTTAGGAACAGGTAGTTATATCAAAAACACTGATAAATACTTTAACTTTATTTACGTGCAAGTATAAGATTACAAATATCATCTTCCTGCATAATTTGTCATTGGAGCAGTGTTGTGGTATATGTTCCAAATATCCCCTAGTTTTGGGAATGAGCCTCGACCTGCCGTTGGACATAAAAAAATTGATGCCTATAGAATTATACGTATACTGTACGTATAGAGATTAAAATAAATAGAACTTGGTACTCATAAGCGGATAAGAAATATCTTAGTAATTATAATTCAGATTTTTCGATTAGATATGCGCCATAGCAGTTCAATATTTCTCATACCGAATACCCGGATATATCTGCTTTGCGTACAAAAATATTTTGATTTTTTTTCTGTAAGTTGTAAACTAGTATCCAACCTACCTATGTTAAGTTATAACTGCTCCCCATAACCATCTGTAACCAACGCTATATAGAACTGGAGTCTTCCTGAGGAGTAAGATGAGAAGTCTCGAAAAAGGGTAACTGTATTACCAATTTAATTAAAACAAGAACCTGGCAGCTCACCGCCGTTATAAAAAAAATATATGTGTGGCGGTCGTGCCGCCACTGTCGAACTACGAGTCCTGCTATCCTCACCTTAGCTGAAAAAACTATTGTTACATTTTATTTTTGTTGAAAACAAATTTTTAAATTCATTTTTAAATTGTCCTCCTTTTAATGTCGTGGCGCGGGCGTTAGGAAAGGTCTAATCTGTGACAATAAAGCGAAATACTGCTTTCCTTTCATTCCACTACTTATAATAATATAAGATGTTACAATGTACCTAATGTACATCCGGCTTTGGTCCAGGATTAAATCCCCGTAACCCCTCCAACGACAACCGCCCCGCGGAACCGCTCAGCTCAGCTATATTTTCTGCAAACGCCGGTTTCATTCATTCACTCGAGCGACCCGAGCGAGCGCATTCAAAGAGACGCTTTCTTTTTTTCTTCGACTCCGTTCGACTGTCAGTCAATCGCTGAAAGTATTCAAGTGTGTTTTTCGGATTTATATCGTTATTATCATTTTGAACGCAATAAAACAGTTTTGTAACAGTTAATAAAACCATGACAGAAAACAACTTTAAGAATGGCAATAGCCATTGCGAGAATAATCGTGAGTACATACATTTTTTTTAAACTTGTTCAAGTTATTTTCAAAGTGGTCTCAATAATGTATACTTATGCAATTTTGAATCCCTTTTACTATATATTAATAATAAATATTACTAGATAGGCTTTCGCAACTTGGTTAAATAACGAAATAAAATGACGAAATCATCATGAATAAATTCAATATCGAACGATCGATCAAATTCACGCGTCGTAAATATAATAGACGGAAAATAATAAACCAACATCATAATTTAAATGTTTCCTTATATTGTAACGAAGTTATGCGAAAATATGTAACCATTGTTATGCGTAATAAATTATCGGTATTGTTTTGTTGGAATTGTACATATTCTGTTAGGTACATACCTTATGCAAATATTGTTAAAATTTACTTTTGGATCAGATATAAAAAATACATTTACTTACGTTTTGACTTATATATGTACCCAAATGCCTTAAAACTTAAATCAAATACTACAGCTCACTCATTTTAATAAATCGCTTAAAAGATGAATCCTTAAATGACCGACATTTCAGTATAATAAATATAAAGATATCACTCTACTTTAATGGCATTTATTATTAAGTTTCACTGAATAAGAGGTATTCAGTTTTACTTATCCTTGTTACTTAATAGGAAAATATACACATTAATAGATTGCATGCATGATCCGAGGCTCACACTGTAAAACAATTACCCATAGCAGAATCTATCGCGCTATAAATAATTAATAGGTTTTAAAATATGTTGATTTATATTTATAAATTGGGAACGAAATCAATCCCGCTCTTTACACTCGTAAACAATTTTCAGAAAATAATTTCCAAAAACTTTCTAGGTAATTATATGGTTCTTACCAAGGGCCTAGGATTTAAAGAACATGGATTTGTGGGCACAGTAAAATTTGTACAGACAAATTTACATACCTATTTACTTTATAAAGACCAACATTTATTTTGATACTATTTCAGAGGCCATATTCTTACTAGGCCCCACTTGGCCTTTGGTTTTCGTTAGCACCTACTTATTTATTCCTTGGTTCTCAAGTAGCAGTAGATAGAGCATGTGATTGACCAAAGTTGGGACTTTCGTATTTGGGAATAATTATGTATTAGGTAGACTGTAGATTTGCTTAATACTTCATAAAATAAAACGATTTGACAATCTATAGCCAGTCTGTATGGCTAGACTTATTTAAAGAAAATTAATTATTTTTCTACGTACCCAAAATTTAAACTTAGCTATAAGCACACTATATTTTATATTCAAGTCCACATAGTTCACAGATGGCTGCTGTCTTACTGTTGAAATCATATGTTCCTTTTTTCATCTATTAATCTTTTATAAGCGTTATTTTCATTAAACATTTTACTTGTCATCAGACAAAATGGCGACAGTGGAGAAGCTTTTCCAGCCCGTGCAGCCGAAGGCGGACGACACTGGCAACAAGGTCACCGTGGTCGGCGTGGGGCAGGTCGGCATGGCGGCCGTCTTCTCCATGTTGACGCAGGTAACACATTGTCAGATAGGGAAACTTAAGTATTGTCATTGCGTGTCGTCCTCGGTCCCTTCTCGTAGTTCCTACAATTATCCTACGAGTATCTAATCCTCACAAGATATCAACTGTAGTAGATTTTTATAAAAATAACTGCTTTATATAAACATTTCAATGAATACATACGAAAGCATTTTAAAATGTACGTTCTTCTTATATTAGTGAAAACGGGAGAAAAGATATGACGCATCACTTGGATTTTTTTAAATTTTATCGTTTCAGTATGGTACTGAACATTTTTTTTTTGTATTTTATTAAACGAATGGTATGGATTGCGCCATTTTCAATATAAAAATAATGGAGTATAAAAGAAAATTAACGTTTTACCAATCTCTTACATACTTCTCTTAAAAAAATGTAGACACGATAGATGCTCAAAATTAATTTGGGAAACTCCTCAAGTACCTATTTATATCAAACACTGTGATTCTAGCAAGCGTGAATGAGCTTGACCTTACAATGACATTAGGCTGCACAGGAGGCCAATGACACCCAGACACGTAGTAGGTCTTGCACAATTGAAATCAATTTTCTCATAAGAATTGCTACCAGAGATAAGTGAGCCGGTTCGATTTGATTATGCGACCCTTGTCTCACGAAGTTGTTAACTAGGGGGCAGCACTGAGGTCATAATATCCATGTTTCAATCAAATTTCTCCTTATCATAGTACATACTATTACATGCACCATACACGCAAAAAAACGTTGGCCAAAATTAACCGTCTTTTTAACCTAAAGGCCTCAATTTTAAAATGAATAAAGCACGTAACTGTTAATTATTATATTTTAATATCTACATAAATAATCTATATTTTTTTCCTTTAATACTCCACTACATACGATCCTTTGTTGACTAAAACAGAAACAAGCCAAAACCGCCCTGTGACATTACCAACAGCATTGCACTGCCCCGATTGCGTATTGTAACAAATTCTAAATCAGGCGCACTTGTTCAAGTATTTTTTTTATATACCTATTATAATATTTTGATTGTAATGTGACGTTTGTCGTAAATAATTCCGGGGTATATTTTTCTACGCACTCTCGCCCACGTTTGTCCATCTAGTCAGTACCTAATCAAATATAAAGTGCCTTATCCATATGTAAGCGTTTACCGTGGCCGGAATAAGTCTAGAATTAGACTCTGACTACAGAATGAGTTATAATTTCTGGGATATACACAAAAAAAAAAGTGAAACGGTTTTGCTGTGTTAATTGTTTTCTTAATCCACATTATATTTATACTTGTACCATACTATTTTGAGTAAGTTTATTTGTGCCATAGCTATGGGAATTAAAGCCAGATGAATAAACCTTTTGGAGTCATTGGATACTTTTACTAATTATGTTCTAAAATACAAGCACACTGCAGCGAAGCGACCATCTTAGTCCTCAGGAGTAGCAACAATGTACGTTAAACCTCAGATAGAATTTCAGTTTTGTTTGAGTTTATATGTGGGTGTCCATGGGCTTCAGTGACCACTTAAAATTAGGTGATCTGCACGCTCGTTTGCTACTCTTCGAATATAAAAAAATAAAGTCAGCTTTATGGATAATGCATATGAATCAGTATCGCAATAAATAAATTAGTCATAAAATATCGCATTCGGGATGTCGATAATTTTCAAGCGTAGAGTTATCATTTCATTTGTTGTACTTGAAAAGATAAATCAATTTTACATTACTATATCCCTTGTCAAAAATAACCTTTAGCACCGAATTATGTTCAGCGTCACTCCGGCATTTTTGTTGCTACGATACTTACCTACAACAACCATACCTACTTATATTCTATAGATATAAAAGACAAACAATGCATATTAAATATAACATAAATAACGAAATTGTAGTAAAATAACAAAATGAAATTATATATTTTTTTGTTAATTTACGTATTACGTATATTTGATTCACTTATAAATATAACATAAATCCAATGCATCAGTTCGCACCAATGCCCCTTTTTAGTAATAGTAGTAGGTGAAAAATAATACAAAGTAGGTGTCGCAAATATGATTCTAAGATATTAATTTCAAAGTTTTTATTTACAAAGACATTATAGTATAAGCATCCCGAAGTCGTGGGTTGCTGTAGAACGGTTGCAACTGCACGGTTGCAACTGCACGGTTGCAACTGCACGGTTGCAACTGCACGAAAACTACTAATTGCCGATGACTTTACCTGGTTACATCTATCTTTCATAGCAGGTGTTTATAGTACTGTGTTTCAGATGGTATAGGGTATAATAATTCTTTTTTCAATATTCACACGAGGTATCCTCAAGAATCAAGATGGTAAAATCGGTAAAACAACAGAAGGGTGGTAGAGCTCTTCGTGCGACATCTGTTTCTGCGTTATAACAGTGTTAAATGCTGTTGTATTCTGGTTTAAAGAGTGTAGTAAATAAGATACACACAAAGCGTTCCAAGTTAGTCCTAAGGGGTAGCGATGCATCTGTGACCGACCTTAAGCAGGACTATAACCCTATTTCCTATTTGCGATTGATTACAGACGTCCTTGGGCGGCTCTGACCACTTACCATCAGGCGGCCTGTATGTTCGTTTGCTACTTCCATGCTATAAAAGTCAGAAGCTTATTAACAGATCCTTTTCAAAAAGATAATTATTTGATGTGCAGGGCGTGACGAACAACATCGCCATGGTAGATGTTATGCAGGACAAGCTGAAGGGAGAAATGATGGATCTGCAACACGGCTCCGCGTTCATGAGGCATGCGAAGATTCAAGCCAGCACAGGTACAATGCACAATACGATGTACATTACAATGTACCATACAAGGTGCAATATGGAACTCTATGACACTCATTACAAATGAACGACTAATGAAATCGTTCCTTCCTGTATTAACAAGATGTGGTATTCGACGGTGACAGCACCACGCCACACTTTGTGTTCTGGCATGAAGGATAATATGGTAATATAAAATACTTCTACAGAACATGTTATTAAAAAAATAATCTAACAAAATGACCGAAAGTTTTCTCCTGCACTAACCCGAATTCGACTTGTAGGGGATAGTATTCTATATAACTAGATAAGACATACGATATGGCATCACTATTTTAACGAAACTCGACGTAAAGGGTACCAACCGGTATTCCAAGTTAATCGTCAGAGATCTCCTGTTCATTTGGACTTAAATTTGTAACAGATATCTATAGATTGCAGTGATCACTTACCTACTTACTTCATGCGGAATGTATTCATGTTTGATCAACATTGTGGTTCATTATTGACCTAATGTTTATTTACTGTTGTTAGATTACTCCATCTCCGCGGGCTCTAAGATTTGTGTGGTGACCGCCGGCGTGCGCCAGCGTGAAGGCGAGAGCCGCCTGGACCTCGTACAAAGGAACACCGACGTCCTCAAGATAATCATTCCACAAGTAAATTATTCCACTTCCTTCCACATTTCATTTCATATTATTTATTTAATTAAGCAATAAATTCACTTATATTTATGTTTTCCTGACGA
>DWKL01004345.1:0-10661 GCA_018249415.1 Phareas burnsi
GATATAATATTATAATAATATAAAATTATCGTTGACTTATATCATGTCTGACAAAAGAACACAACAAGCCAAAAATAAATAAATAGGTGGTGATGGTGTCTTATCTGTAATCTGAAATATTACTTGCCGAACTGTGTTTAAGAATACCCTTTTTCCTTGTTTTTAGCATAAAATATAAGTAACACTATTTAATTATATTATGACTTTACATATTATTATATCCCTACAGATATAAAAGTATGAGTATCTTATTGGGTTATAATAAATTTAGATAAGGCGGTTAAGATGGGACAACTGGATTGCATTCTTTGAACTCACCTTACGCTGGCACGGCTGACATCTCGGTCTACCATACACCAGATTATCAAAAACCACAGATTAAAATATAAAAAAAACCAAAACGATCACCACTTCACGATTGTCCACATGTTAATAATTGAAGGACCATTAAAATAAACGCATAAATCTAGTAGAATTAAGCTGATTTAGAAATATAGTTACAAACACAATGAAACAATTAAATTGCATACTTTGAATTTATTTATTAAAATATTTAGTAAAGTGCCTTAAGTAAACTTGAAGGTTTATTGCAGGTATTAAATTAAAAGTAATAAAATAAATAAATATAAAACAGTCATTACAAATAATATAGGCAACAAATTTAAAACATTAAATAGGGTAGATCTATCTGCAATATTATTAGTTTATAATATTGTATTAGTATAAATATAATATTATAATTTGTTGAAGTTGTCCTTGACAAGTCAACGACAAAAAGATGATTGACCTGAAATGTTACCAAGTATTAATTCCAATTACCCCTTGTGTGATAATTTTTATGGAGTTTTCAGGTCGAAGCCCATGAACTATGCAAAGTTGTGTACATTGAATAAAACAATTAAAATATTAGTTAGCATTAACGTGAGATTACAAACTATCTACGTCTGTATACCACACAAAATAAAGTATAAGTGGGAGCATTTAATTATGCAATAAATATAGTAATATTTAACTTTCTATCTTTTTATTCTTTTTTATACTTTGCAAACTTATGACTGTTATTCTAATATTAGTTACCAAATAAATCTACACTAACACACCATCTAGAAGATTGAAGTTTTTTCGCTCCCTCTTTGCTTTAGTACACATCTTGCCTTTTGTTCGTTTATTTACTAGGTATTACAATTCGTGACTATAGATTTTTCGAGTCTCCACTTCACACGATCTAATATTACAGTAAGTACTGTACTTACTATTGCGGATGAGTTAATTCTAGTGCTGCGTAAAATTTTTGCTATTTCTCTCTAGTCATTATTCTTATATGTCTTTTTCATTCAAAGGTAAGGCAAAATTTCTTGTTCGAGCCAATTCATCTAAGTACACAGGAGTAGTAACGCATTTGTCATTAACTTTAGGTGGGTATTCTATTATATATATTTTTTATAGATGTTAGGATTCTTCATGGTTCGACTCCAAAGATACCACCATCACACCTGTTTCTCCCTTTAACAGCAGTGTTAAACGCTGCTTTGTTCTGGTTCGGGATGGTAAACAAAAGACACTTACTGGAAATATGTCAACTTCGTTTTGAAGGATACAATGCATCTGTGGCTCACTTCAATTTACTGATGGACTACATGCTTTTTGACTACTTTTAGGTAATAAAAAATGGGTAAGTTAAAAATATAGCTAAGATGAAATTAATGTTATTTCCATTATAAAAAAAAATCATGGGTAAGGTTTTGTTTTTATTACACATTTTTCCTCAAATTTTGGGAGAGCTTATTTTAAGTTGCAACACTAAGCAATGTGTCGTAGCGTAGCCAGTAGTCTATCTATCTGTTATCTATATTTTATGGTACGAAAACTACGAAATGACTGTGACATACTGAGTGAAGCGATATGTGAATTTAATGTTTTGATTTTATCCTTTTTAAATAATTCGACACAAAGTTGCGACTGAGTATTTTTATACGACTATGTGATAGTGTTTTACAAGTGCATAACATATATAAGTTTTTAGTGATAATTTGTTTTATTACGAAATAAAGTTTCGTTGTTGATCTTCAAACAAGGGTTTGTTGATCGATCTTACATTGTTTTATTTTTCGTATTGTGAAGTAAATATTGTAAAATGGGCGATAAGGACGACTACTTGACTTCGTATCGAGTGTTTTTTGAAAGATTTGCTGCTACTGTTAATCCAGAAGACCAATTGCCCGTGCACATCGCTGGTTACAATGTTACGGAAGCAGAGTTGCCGGGCGAAGTCATATATTGGACCACTCTGTACCTAACGGAAAAGTAAGTAAAACACTTTTTATTATAACTTCTCAAAAATCAGTCAGCATTAGTGATTTTTAATTATTTTTTGATACTCTAAAATAAAAGTTAGTGATAAAATTGCTTATCTAGAAAAGTTATTTTAGTTTTATCATTAATACTTATGGAACTTTCACGATTTGTAACGAAATAATAAATGAGGAAAGTAGCTGTTTAGTCATCCTCTTATTCTCAACACTTGCAGAACTTACTTTCAATACTTATAGATTACACTTGGAAAAATGAAACATTTTTGCTATTATAATAGCTTCTACACTTATATAATAAAATGTGTCATAATTCTATAAAATATAAGGTAAATTTTGTAATAGGAGTTGAGCTAAGCAATCACTACTGTGGGCATGTTTGTAAAATAACTTATCAAGAGCAGTAGGGTTTTTCTCAGACCTTATAGTAGTACAATTGTTAATTGTTTGTTTAGATGACATATAAAACACTATAATGCCCTCTACACTTGTAGCTCCACACTAGGATTCTCTGTGTCGACACATACACCCAGACACAGAACTGAAATCGAAAATCATAATTTAAATGTTTTTCGCTGGGAGACAAACATAGATTCATCTGCGTGTTAGACTGGTATGGTAACCAACATACCATATGAGTCATCAAAACATAAATAGAGAGAAGTTACGATTTATTTTATATTATGTAAAAAGGCCCTTAGTTGCAACCATTTTTCATGTCTCACTGTTGGGCAAAAGTTTATTGTCACAATTGGAGAGCGCCTGGAGTGTACTCTTCTATGCTGCTCTAATGCGAAGTGGTCAAGAAATGCATTAGTGACCAAATCATGGCAGATGTTTTCAAACCACTCCATCCACCACTCCACTCCAGCCACCAAGACCTCCGACGTACTCCACTTAACATGCCTTCAGAAACACAGATGCATGGATTCCTATCAAAAAGACAAAAGATCCTTATATTATATCAAAACAATAATGTTTACAACTTCGAACTTTGGTTTCTTTTTGTTAGGCAATATCCCTGCTACAATTTTGAAGAACAACAATGCTAATAAAGCTATTTAAAATTATTAGACAAAACACAAATACCCATTTAGTAGGACAATGACCTGCAAACTAAGGGCAATCAACATTTACACCTGAAGCAATATGTTTGTTCAAGTGCAATCAAAGGGTTAATGTCTTAAGACTTGTTTTAAAATTTCTTTACAACGATAATATTCATGGTTGTGGTTGCTCTGTATGAATATAGGCTTACATTATGGTTTTATGGTCGAGGAGGCAAATAGCGCGTTACTCATCCCGAGCCGGTGCGATCGAAACCGCAGGTAACGCGTTTGAGTTTTGAATAACTCATAGATTATACGACCATTATATTACTGCACGGCGTGTGTCACACCCGTTTCATTGAGTAGACTAGGTTGTTTGCGTTTTCTTGGAAAGAAAGGGCAGACTTAAGGGCGGTTTCCCTCTGTGTCGTGACGATAGATCGTCGGCTTATTTAGAATATCGCGGCTTGCATGTATAAATGGTTAATATTCAGCATGGCACGATTAACTCTCGTCCACAATTTTTTGACAGTGCGAACTGCAGTTCACAGTATACACCACTGTCTTACAAAATAATGTGGAGTCGACTGCATCCTCAGAACAGTTTCGTCGTGGAACGATAAACGGTCGCCGAGGCGATTGCGTTGAAACGATAAAATTGTTATCACGATCAGAGCGAATAGCTACACACGACAATCGTTCAACGTGAAAGAATTACGGCGACAACAGTAATCAGTGTCAGATTGTCGAGACAATGGGAACAGTTTAAGACGACAGTTGTCAAATCATACAAACAAACGACACGACACATTGGTAACCGCCGTTAGAGTGTGCACGTCTATGTACATTCCACGACTTGTCGTTCGTTCGTTGTTTCATCTTCATATGTGATGACCGTGCGTCGACAGACTGTCGAGTGTCGTCTCGAAATCGTGGCATGTGGTGCGTGGTCATCATGTTTCATACTATTTGTACAGTGGAAATGTCCTTACATCACTTTGATTGTGGCAAACGCACCTGTTTTACTGTCCGAGCCACCCGTGCGGCTCGCACGCATACGGTGTGTGCCGCCGTACTGAAACACGCCTGTTGTGTTGCGCGCAGCATGGGTGGATTGTTTCGAATATTAGCCGCCGCAGTCAATGTGATAAAACAAATGACACAATATAGCGACACAGTCGAAAAGTCGTTTGTGAAACGCGCGTCGTACGACAAATGGGCACTATGTTACAGACCATACGAAATCACGACATTTGTCGTGTCGTGTCATAGGGCGAAAATGGGCTTACATTTTGGCTAAAGTTGCGTCTTGTATACTCAAAAATTAATTTCTATCAACACATAAAAATATTAATAAAAGTTTGTGCTACTTTATCGCGCAAATGCAAGATCTAGGGCATTTGGCAAACAAGGCTAAGCTGGCTTTAAAGATGCTGAACGTCATAAGCAGGGAAACAACTCGTCGTGAGCTAAATTCTACGCATCATGTCTATGTCGGGCACCCTCTAACCCACGCTAACAAATACAATGAACAAAACATGTGAACTATTGCTATATGGTTTAACTATTAATTATTCATAAATTTTTATCATACAATTCTTCAAATACAATTTTTTTATGTTAGGAGAGTAGCAAACGCGAGGGTCACCACATGTTAAGTGGTCACTGTAGCCCATGCACACCCACCCATGGTATGCTCTCTACTGAACCGTTTACTCTTCTGTTTTTAAACATCCGTAGTAAAATTGTTTTGGTGACAAATTAATCTCAATGTTTGATATTGCACATAAAAAAAATTCAAACAAAAAAAAACATATTTGTAATTTATACTGAATTACTTACATATTTTAGAAGAACCAGATATTTTTTCTATTTAACATTTTTCTGCTTCAAAAGGTTCTTAAAATTGTGAATTGTGAGTTATAATGATGAAATAGTGTTTAACAATTATGACAATGAAACTCGATCCTAACGGAATGCATGATTCATTATAATTTTTCTTCTATAATACACATTTTAACCTGACCTACCCTAAGTGATGCATCTCGTCATCTAGCAATCTATAAATGCCATCGAGTCCATTTCCTTGCGCCCCAGATCACCTAATCAATATCTATCTATAGACCTAGACGAGATTCCCCTTGTGACTGTTCCCCGTGTGTATTCCCTCACACACTCATCGTGTTTATTCCCCACTTCCCCGATAGCCTGCGTTTCTAAAATTAGCTCCTATACGAGCTAGTTTTGGAAATACAGGCTAGGCTAGTAATTTTGGAAATTAACAAGTGGTAGAACAATCGTTCGTCTGCGAAAGTACCATCTCCGCCCTCATAATCCGCCGTGAAGCAGGTTTTGTGCTTCGGTTAAAGAGGTGCAGTTTGCCGGGCACACTTACAGCGAGGCGACCATCATAGTCCTCAGGAGTAGTGATGTATCTACATACGACTTCCGATAGAACTTCAGTTTTGTTTGAATTATATGTGGGCTGCAGTGACTACTTAACATCAGGTAGCATGCATGCTCGTTTGCTACTCTTCAAAACATAAAAAAAAATAGTAGTACAGATGGATAAAATAAAAAAAAAACTTTATATATCGTGCAAATAAAATCAAAAAATCTTTTCCTTGCTTCTGATAGTGACTTTAACTTAATTTATGTTTAATAGTTGATGTTGGGCTTACATTGGATTTTGCTTAACGGTCATACATTAAATTAGGTTCTGTTTTCTTTCCGATCGAATTCTATTTTAGTTTCTAAAATTATCACGTTCTCAGCAAATCAAATTCGAATGATATTTTATTTTCTTCACGATGACACATTTCTATTTGCCATCAGAAGCCAAAAATATATTGATTTTAAAAATGTAAGATTAAAAAAATCTTGATGCATCTCGATGTCCACCAAATTATTATTGTTGTTTAATAAAATTATTATGATAATAAATCAGAAATCGTATTTTGGTATACACGCTTACGTAAATAGGGAAGTGCAAGTAAATGTGTGTGTGTTATCTAATCGCTCTCAACTCACGTTAACTAGACTGAAAAGATTTTACGATTATTTTCTAGAATTCATACATATGTGTATTATTAGTCAACCACGCAAATTATGTATGTACTATAAAAAATATGATAGTTTTTATAAGCTGTGGAAAGATGTAATAAGCGCTTATAATATACGATAGCTAACGACGTAGTCCGATCAACAACAATGCACTGATCGTGTCATTTTGCATGTAATTTGTTGAACGCTCCATTAAGTTCATTCGCCGTAAAATAGCGTAAATTGTGTTACGGTGCCGTCCGTCCACTGTTGCATAACATCTCACGCCATTAATGCAAATATAACAACGTTATTCCAGTGTTTATTCCGTGTGTTTGATAATTAGTGCTGGATTGATAGAATTTGCAATTATGCTGATTTGTTTACAATTAACCTACCGTAGGATCCGTAATATTAGACAGCGTATATTATATTATATTGTAATGACACTTGGGCATCTCCTTCAATAACCTAAGCCGCCAGTAGGAATGTAATTCAATATATCGGTTGATATCACAGTCGTGTGAATCATTTATCTGCGAAGGTTCGCATTCTATCTGTTCGCTTCCAAGTTCTTGGAATTTGTAACACGAGTTGAAAAATTATCGCGAAATCACTACTTACGTTACTAGACTCGCTAGTGTTTATAAAACATTTTCTGGGTCATACAAAATTCTTCAATGTTTGACTTGTACGCTGATATTTAAGAAAGTGTAATAAAGATCGGGCACGGCGTTGAGTTATCCTACGCACATGCATTGTTGATAAATAAAATATTTACATATATAACACGTGGGCCACGAACGCACTACGCTAATATTTTTAATTATTATTTAAATTCACTAGATACGCGTACGTGGGATATTACGTGGGTACAAAACTTCCAAATGAATTTAATTGCAGATGTTATAATTATTGTATATTTCCTTTGCATATTTTTAAAAATTTATTTCATTGGTTAAAGTCACTTACGACAGTAAGTTATAGTCACGTACAAGCTATAGTGTCCCAAGTAGAGTCGAAAAATGTATGTATTATAATTTAATATTTATATTAATGTTACTATATGTACACCCCTACCCTTTTCTCCTCTTATCTTCTACCATGTTTTCTACCCAAAGGTTGTCTGGAAGAAATCGCTACCCTAGTGATAAGACCGCCTTTTGGTCACCACTGTTTTGTGTATGTATCTATAACGTGTGTTTTATTTCACGTGGTGTACAATAAAGAATATTTGTATTGTATTGTAAACTCAAAATAATAAACCGTGAGTAAAATTAAAATTTTGTAGAATTTAAATATACAAGATAATTTACTTTTGTACGTAGACTTTGTTTACAATTTATTTTACGTTCATATTCTTCTGATGAAAGTCTTCAAATTTTATGTGATAAAATTAGTAGCGAAGCACAACAAAACCTTTGTCGTATGATGAAGTATCAGTTTGTTGTTTTTTTAAAAATAAATATTTTGTTATTCGCAGCTAAGTTTTAACAGACAGCATTTCAATATGTAAATTCTAGTGGAATTCAAATTCTTTAAGGATTTCACGTGCATTGGCATTCTTGATTGTCGGTGTGGCCTTTTTCTCAAATATCTGCAAACGTACGCAAAAAAATGTTCTCACGCGATGCACAATGCAGTTTGTTGTTGTAGCGACGTGTTAGTCAGTCTGAAAATAGACGTGATAAACTTGGCAATCTAAAACAACGAGGTCATCAATTAGTTAGCGCTCTATTGTAAGAGTTTTTGATTAAAAGGCGGTAGAGACTTTTGTGGACTCTCGACTTTTGAGTCTGGAGACACCACCGCCGTGCCTATTATAGCAACACAGTTAAATGCTCTGCTGTGTTCCGGTTTGAAGTGTGGGGGGATACTTATACAAGGCATGCTAATTAAATCCTCAGGGATAGCAACGCATCTGTGGCCGACCTCAAGTAGGACTTCGATCTTATTTGGGGTTGATTACGGATGTCCATAGGCAGTGACCACTTACCGTCAAGTGGACTGCATGCTCGTTTCCTACTTCTAGCCTATATAAAAAAAAGATATGCCTTCAGTTCATTGCACAACTTAAATATGTTTCTTTAAACATTAATTAATTAACATTAAAATGTACCAGGTCCATTAATCTTCAATTATTCGTCTATGGTTAATTGCGTTCTAATTAGGTTTCCAAATTCAAATGTAACTAAACCATAAGATTTTGCAGAGATCCTAAAGCACGAACCTCACCTCGCATCGTATGGTGTAAAAAAAAATCTTTCTCACCCGCTTAATCACATAAGTATGGGACAACTATTTGTCATTTTGAGTTCCTATTTTATTGATATTCATTTTACGAGTTTGTGATTGTTAACATCTTTTCGATTCTAATTGTATTGTTCTAATTGCTCCATATTTCTTGAAACAATGCTGTGTCATAATTGTATTTTCTTCTGATACCTTAGGTTTTAAAGACAACGAAATTATTTTTTCTATTATTCCGCAAGGAAGGTTTTTAAATATTCCTCAGATTAATAAAAGTCGTAAAGGCTTGGGTTAATTTAGGAGGGGCTATCGCTCTTTTTTCGCGAATCTATTTTCTGCTGTGTTCTGCTTTAAGGGACCTGGTAAAACAGACTTTTTATAGGAGACGTTGCAATTTAGTATTCAGGTGTTAATGAGATGAGACTCCTGCTGGTAATGAGATTCAATTCGTGTGCCCGTTGACCGTTGTTAGTTAGTTTTCCTCATCACTAAGGCCAGACGCATAAATTGTTCTTGTAAGCGAGTTACTGTGATGTGATTTCGCTAGGTCGTGGACCGTGGGACGGCTCTGTGAGTTGGCTCCGCTGACACCAGATGCACAAATTGGCGCGAGTGTGCGCGTGGGCCGCTGTGACTGTGCGGATGCGGTGATAGCGTCGCAGAGTCAACGCACCGCTCTGCGTCACACCGACTTTCTCAATTACCCGAAATTAACCGCGAATAAACGTATTTCATGTACAGAAATACGTGTACCTATACACGGTTCTCGGTTATCGGGCACGATTCTGTTGATGCGTTCTAACACATATTATGTAATGTTAATTAATTCAATGTTCTGCAAAAGTGAACCATTATCAGATAGTTTATTTGTTTTCTTGCTCCCCACCTTCTCTACTACCAATTAACTAAAGGTCAGTTGAATCGGTGTAACCTTACCATTATTTTAGTCGTCATCTCGACTTTGGTCTGTGTGTTTATTTTGCTCTATTCACGTACATTACACCGTAATATTTCATAACCATAGACTCCAGTGTTTAAAGTACATCTTATTATCTATTCGATATTCTAAGCCTATGGTGTCCTTATTTTCGCACGAAACGCAGTTTTAAATGTTATATTAAAAGCAACATTATCAACGCAAAATAGGCATATCACAAAATTTTTACTGTTTATGCGGGCATGATTTCTGCAGCATCAAAATTGAAAAGTTCAAGGTTAAAATTAACATAGTGTCGTCATGAAGATCCAAATGAAGCTTAATGAAAATCGGTTACTCTGAACTGGTTTATAAATCGTTTGCAAGATTTAGACATTACATATATACGAATGAGGCTAAATAATACTACTTATTTCTTAACAATTAAGATAATGTGTTACTAATTATACATTTAAATATAATGTTGTACGATAAAATTATACGATTTTAAGTATCAAATATTTTTACATGAAACACTGTTATACATTTTTTGATCCTTGATATGGTATGGGTGAAATACTGTCTGAATTCAAATTAACATTGTATGGCACCATGCCAATCTTTCGATAGCGTTTATCCTATATGTATTTATTATTATTAATTGATGGTTGTATTTGTACAGACATCTTTGGCGTTCTTTTTTGTGTAGTCAAATAAATAATTTAAGCGCTGCCGCTGGCATGTCGTTGGCTCTAGACTTATTTCTGCCTTGTAAAGTTAATAGATGTAATGCGTGTTTATTTACTTGCGTTGTTATTTAAAACATCTACGGTAAATTAGTAGCAAAAGAAAATCTATAGGAATTATCAAATGAAATAATAAACGAATATAATCTCAAAACAATAATTGAGTTAATGCATCTCATTATAACAAAATATAAGAGAAAATTTTCGAAACAGTAGAAAATATAAGACAAGGAAAGATAAACTGTTTATACACCAACGTTAGTTTTTTTTTCTTTTTATTCTGCTGATGATTCACATATTGGAATGTATAACACTTTGTACAATTTACTCTTATTGGGTGGTTTGATTC
>DWKL01004346.1:0-10660 GCA_018249415.1 Phareas burnsi
GAGTGTCATTTCATGAGGCAACCTTTTGACGCCATCACAAACATACTTATTCTTATAGATTTTAAGGATGCAATAAGACAGCGGGGTAGGAAAGCAATACAATATTTTATTAGTTTTTACAGTGTCTCTTAAGTGAAGTGTATATTCAAAGTTAACTTGAAATAACTATTCATCATTTTCTATAATTTAAACATATGTCTTGTTGAGTATAACGTATTTAACGTTTAGAATATCCATCAAATATTTACTATTTATGTAAGCAAGACTGTTTAGAGTCAAGCTGTTTAAAAGGAAAGTAAGTAGCGCGATAACAATTAAGAAACCAACAATGTTATCTCGGCCAGTGATAATGGGAGTGAGTCAGAACATCAATTAAAGAATGCCAAGACACTTCGCTCACCAGATACGAGTAATGGGTGTGTAGACTACGACCAATTAACTGTTTGTCCGTTCCATAAGCGGTCCCGTTTGGGGAGAAGGAATTCGTATGCTCTGGAGAAAGTATTTGCAGCTGGTGTCACGTGGTATCAGAATGTTTCTCTCTTAACGGATATCGTGGATCGCGATTAAGGACATCCAGGATAAGGGCAGCTGCTTCTTCCTGCTAAAATATTATGCTTACTACCTTTTCTTTTGACGATCCGCGTGAGGAAGTGACAAGCATACCGGTCTGACACGCACAAAGTTCCGAATTCGATTCCCAGCTAGGCAGACGTTTTAATGATGAATTTAAATTGCTGTTTTGGGTCTAGTCTACTCGGCTTTATACTGTCCAGGGCACCCACAACACAGACATGCCTAGTGTGGGTCTTTAAGTGCAGAAAGCGTTATTTTATTTTTTTACAACTGTTTAGTATTTTAACTGTATGAAATAGGGTGCTCCTTTTATTTATTTGTTTCTAGATTTTTTTTTAATTATACAGAGCTTAACTTACGAATTAACTTAATGGGATACTCCAATTAGTTGCGATGCTATATGAAGGATTTCCTTTATGAGCTCTAGCCAGTCGTATCGAGGTCGTAAAAGAACAGAATTTTCAAATAATAGCAAGAAAATGTATCAAATTTACACTAACAAGCAAATCTATACTAACGAAAAATGTAGGAATAAAATGTTTATTGATTATTTATTAAACAATTATTTGTAATTTTCTACAATATTATAATTTCACATTATATTAATGTCGACGTCAAGAATTATTTCGTATATTTAATTTTTGTAAAATATTGAATGATGATTATTGAATGAAAACAAACGTGTAGCCCACTTGATTAACATCAATGGTCACTACCGTCCAGGGTCATCTCTAACCAACTGCCTTTTTTAGAAAAAAGCATCAATTAGCCGATGTTTTAAGGCCAAAAACAGTGTTTCTATTTGTTAACCCTAATAAAATTATCGAATTTACGAAATGACATAATTCTCCGTATGGAAAATATTTTTACGATAGAGAAATCAGATTAGATGAGATTATTTTATCAGCGACTGCAGTGAAGTGTGTTTTAGTTATTATTTAATATTTGTAAATACACTCATTCGCTACAAGCATATTTTAATATAATTATCAAATTTGTAGTATATATATGTTTTTTTTATTTAATGAAATTATAAAACAAGCCCACTTGATTAACACCATTGGTCACTACTGCCCAGGGTCACTTCTAACCTACTCCATATTTTTATATTTGATGACTAGCAAACGAGAGTGCAAGCCACTTCATGTTAAGTGGTCACTGCAGCTCATAAAAACTGCTTTATGGTGGATTACGAGGCCGGCGGTGGTACTTCCCCGGACGATCTATAATATTGCTAAACCCCTAGCGCAGCGGTCGTCATACTGATTTGGAATAGGAAGGGTTGCGGGTTCGATTCCGACTAACAAGATATCTAAATGATGAAATTTTGATTCCTGTATGCTTATTTATGGGTGCTTGTCCATTGGTCTTACTAGGTAACCATGGCGCGGAAACCTACTGGAGATTATGAGTGTAGAAAGCGTCATTATATATACATATATATTTTATTTGCAGATCATTAGAATTGGATAAGGGTGTATTTTTAGGTGGTTGATCTCATTATGGATTTAGAGCACCAGTATGTCTGAAATGTTCTGGTTTTGAGTTGCGGTAAGGTGATGATCCCTTATATCAAATCATCTGTGATCGATATATGGTACTTAGGACTCCTGCATCTTTTTTTTTATTTACATGTCACCTGTAAAGTTACATGCAGTCATAAGGGGAAGTGACTGTTTTACAGCATTTACTACAATGATAGACCATTAGCCACCATTACATATAGAACTAGCAGACCCGGCCACGCGTTATCATGGCTTTTTTGTTCTTCATTCAATTATTAAATATTATAATTGGTATTGGTATTACGAAATTATTACGTTTCTTATGGGCATTGTACTTTTCATAGATAAGGTAAAGTGTACGTCATAAAATACGATTTTGAGAACTTTTGGTCCGCGATCTTGCTGCATTGCCGAAATTTGAAAATCGTCGATTTTGCTTTTTATAAAAGAAGATGTGAATTAAAACTATCCTATATCTCAAGTTGAAACAAAACATACATTTAAAAAAAAAACGTTAAAATCGGATAGTTACTTTCGGAGTTCATCCGGGACAAACATCTTGACGCGAGATTTATATATAATAGATTATTACTAAAAGTTTAGTGAGTATATCTGCAATTGATTGAGCGAGTCAGTTACGATGTATAACCGAGGTATTTAAAATAAATAATATATAACAGTACATCCATAATCGAAATTTGAAACAGTTATGCGGCTTTATCACAGTATTTATTTCAAATACATAGTATGTAATATCTAAATCGATAAAAAAATAACTTTAATTTTATTTTAAAACAAGGTTTATCTTTTCTGCCTAAACGTCGCCTGTCAACACGATACTGCTGCGACGTATTGAAAAAGTGCTGCCCACGTACTCACAGCGGACGTCTCATTATCTAAACATTTGCCCTATTGATATGTCACGTCTAACATGTATCCCAACATTCTATTATCGTATCAGTTGCTCAGCATGCTTTGTCCACAAAATGTTTAACGTATAATAATAATTACTATTGTTATTTTCCAGTGGAAACATAAGTAAGTTAAGTATAGAAGTATGATTAATATCCTGTGATTTTGGCTTCGGTTGTAGTAATTGACGATTGAGACTGAGTACTCTTTAGAACTCTAAAGAGTATTCAGTCTGGATCGTCAATTTTGTTTTTTTCATATACTTCAAACATAAAAAATATCTTATATGGTAGTCCAATAGTCCTAGAGTAGAAAAAGTTGTGGCTTACGGACAGGGACGGACAGGCCTAAATCATAAGGATTCTGGATTTGTCATGTCTGATTTTGTCCGTAAGCCACAGCTTTTTCTACTCTGGGACTATTGGACTACCATATAAGATATTTTTTATGTTTGAAGTGTAGCGAACAAGCTGACCACCTGATGTGCAATGGTCACTGCAGTCGATGGAAACCCACATCTAACCTCAAACAAAACTGGAGTACTGTCTTAGATCGTACGTAGATGCGTTACTACTCTTGAGGACTAAATGATCGCCCAGCAACCGTACGTCCCCAACCGAAACTGTTTCACGGCGGATTATGAGAGTGGCGGTGATACTTCCCCGGACGAACTATAGTTCTACCACCTATCAAATTCGGAATTCGAAAACAAAGTTGTATTCCATGAACCACAATATAATGATGTAGTGTAGTGAAAAAAAATAGGGTTGGCACGCTATACATATGGGTAAAGGAGGGTTAAAAAAATATTTTGGGTACCAATCGATAGGTCTCCAAAGAGCCGTTACAATCAACAAAGGAATTCTTGTGAATCAGCTGGAGATCCGTGGTTATCAGGTACACGTACAAGTGAGACGTCTTAAATCATCATCCTAATACATCCATGCAAGACCTTAGATTGAACTTCAATCCTGTTGGAGGTTAGTGGTGGATGGCCATGCCTGTGCGCTGCAATGACCATTTTAGACCAGGTGGCTTAGGTGTTCGTTTGCTACTTGTGGCTGTCTTTCATAATGTTTTTGAGGCATATTATGAAATACTAACTTATTTTGCTGCCAATAAAATGAATTTTGTGCATGCGTAATTTATATATATACCGATTATGAACTTTGAATTGAAACCGTTTTATCGTGACTTCGGAACGCTTCTCTGTGCGTGGTTCAACACGCACTTGGGTGTTCTTTACATAAAAAAAATCAAATAATGATAATTGCACATTCGTATTAAAAATGGCATGACACAACGTGGCATGTTGTATGTGTTTACTCGTTAAAAAATTATTATTCCACATGACTGTAACTGTGCTGTGCCACCCGGCAAGCAAATGTTCCGAAACTTTAAAATTAGTTTCGTGTTCATCGAATGGTCCCTCCCATCCCATCTCGTCGCATTGAATTTGTGTGCAATGTCTACCATCGTGCATGTCTACCATCGTTCAATATCCATACAATGTACTTTTTTCATTGTAGAACCACAGTAAAGTAATATCGTATGTCATACGGTCACGTGATTCAAAGTGTACTTGAACGGCAATTTCGCAGACAATCGTTACCGTTAATTAAATCTGTGAATAAATAATCATAGGAATAACTATCGAAATACAGATTATCCCGTTAAATGAAATGGTGTTGAACACAGCTTTCAGCGTATCATTCGGACTTTTAAATAGCAGGCAGTTAATATCGAGGGAGAATTCCAATTTCCGCAAATATGCGGGTACAATGGGGTGTCTGGACGAGTGGGAGCCCCTGCAGAGCGGGGTGCCGCGGTGCGGGGGCGGTTGGGGTCCGCGCAAGGGTGGCGCCGCGCGTGCGCTCTGCGAGCCTCAACCCCCGGGGACGCATGTGCGCGCCGCTAACCCCCCGCCGCCCCGTCGCAAACCCTTCCCCTTCCCACCCATGAAAAGCTCGATCATTAAGCGCTCATTCATGCCGTAATACTATAATATTGCTATAGCAACGACCTCCAGCCTCCGTCGCGAAGCAATCCCCGGCCGGGATTATAAACTTTAACATAATGATAAATACTGACCGTTAGCGGAGCGGGCGGCCGGTGAGGTCGCTTCCTTGCTTCGAGTGCTTTCTTTTTCTTTGCCATTGTTTCCTGTAAGCAAAGAATTGACTGTAGATGCTTGACACAGCTGCAACGTTAACGATTTATATGATAGGCGTACAGAACGTGAGTATTCTCACGTTTCGCGGTGGTAACAATGGTAATAATAGGTTTTGTAATAGTGCTGCTTAGATAATTTTATATTGATTTACATTACGTTACAGCATAAACTATAACCATTTTATTACATTACTTTCAAATAGTGCCTAGATAACTTAGCATAGTATCTGCCTCGCCAGAGTATTTAAATGATTGAAGCGAAATGCTTAAAATGAGAAAATTATGTGATTTTTGTAGTTAGGGACCTTAATAAATTAAGAATAATAATAGAGAAACAAATTACTAAAAAGCGAGACAAATACAAATAATAGATAGGTGTTTGTCTTTTGACGTTATGAATAGTAATTATATTGTTAACATCATCAACTAAAGACATCTCGTAGATGCAGTAAAGATAACCTAAATTATGCCACTTTGTGGAAGAAATAGTTTTCGAAATTCTGTTCTGTAAAATAAGATGAATATTTAATCTACTACATAAAATTGGCATAGTTCAACGGTTCCTAAATGAAATTTATCTACACCTTTACTACTTTCTAAATAGATAGATATCGATAGTACTCTTGTCCTGTAATATATTACAAAATGAACCTGACTAAATATTAAACCCTTAAGTCTATCGAGTTCTGTCCGGTGACATATAACAAGGTTAAGTGCATAGATAAAATAAAATAGAATAGTGTGCAGCGGTTTCTAAACTAGTTACATATCAATCTGAGCCGGAAATATCTGGGCGATAGTAGGAGAGGGAGGCGGCATGCAGCGCATTCCCGGGAGATCCTTTTTGCCACCACCGCGCCTGTCCGACCGGTTCCTATAGCGATCGTTCAACTCGCACTGAGCCGTTCGCAAATTTATACAATCGACTTTCTCTCGCAATGTTCCACCGAATTTTGATATCAAACTGACCAACATTTTGAAATATACTATTTAACCTATAAATATATTAACACTAGGGCGTAGTTATACAGCCATGTTTGACGATCAAAATTTTTAAATCTGTTAAAACGTGCCATGAAAGGTGTGGGTATTAATTATACTCGTTTACGTAATGCATGTACTCATTAAGTATACGACACGAATTTTGACACGACAGACACAGTTATGCACATTTATTCTGCGTTTCAGCCCAAGAAATGAAAACGATCGACCTCAATACATCGCCGACGGGACGTGCATTTTTAAAACATAAACTGCGTTTTATTTTTACGTGAATCAGATTAGGCGCCTGCTTTTATAGCGTCATGGTGGCTTGTTGATAAAGTTGTATGGTTAGTTGTTCGATTGCATCGAATTCTACTTGCGAGTGTTTGACGTGGAGGCGGCCGAGCCGACCTTGGCAGTGGCGTTGACTTGTGCGGCCTCAAATCGCGACCGTCGCGCCGCGCCATACACTTAACACATGACCAGCTTCTAGGGTTACCACTATTATCTCAGACTCAAGTCTTTTCTCTGTTGATGGAGCAACATGACGGAATTGACAAGCATACAGATCGGAAGGTGTCTTAGTTGTAATCTATTTGGCTTCCACGAAGGGTATTCCCAGACAATGACAGAAAGCCAGTCTGTCGTAGAATCTACCACGCTGGACGAATGTGGTTGTATTGATTTCCAATTTATTAAAATGATTGTCTATTTAGATAGTCCAATTCCATCGACGTGTTTTTTAGCTTATAACCAAAATGTGGTCTTATAAAAGTTATGCAATTAAATGCAAAATAATTAGCGTGTGGTTCAGTGGATTTCTTCAGAATAATTTGATATATCAAGTAATTCTGTTATTTTTTTGCGTGTTACGATATTTGTATATTCTATATGTAGTATCAAAAATATCATAGAATTAAAAAATCAGTTCTTACAAATTTTACGAAGAGAATTATAAAAGTGCTACCCTGATTACTCTAAACTGGCTTAACATGTCATGTTTTCTATCAACTAGCTTAACTTTTTGTACTTTAAGTAACAGGTTTGCCTTTATTTTCCGTCTCTTAGCTCATTTAACGTTGTCTTAAGTAGCAGCCCTGATAAAACCATGTGTACTTAAATTGTACAATTCCTACAGTATGGTGACTGTAATATCTCACACAATTTAACACATGCAACGCCCGTTTGGGCTTAGTGCCCATGTACATTTAATTCTGTACTTTTAATCATCGCTAGATCACTGAGCAAAAATTTAACATGACATAAGCTCGAAGTTCTATTGTTTACACAGACTTAAGTTTATGGGTGTCAAGTTTTTGTGTGGAACAAAAAAGCGATTGCAACGAAAATGGCAGTAGCTTGAGCTGGGAGCTCTACCGTAGACCAGATATTAAATAATCATGAACTATTAGACTCAAAGTAAAAACAAAATGAAGTGAATGTAAGTGGCGATATCTTTATATCATATTTATGGCATATCGTTTTATCATAGGAATAATAAACTTATAGGTACACCTACATACCTGCAACCCGAAAACTAAATTCAAAGCTCATTTGACTTTAGTTGAGTTTTTATAATAGAGATCGAGTCAAAGCTATCATTATACGTTGCTTGCATATAATTATGCATTCATGATTGATTGCACATAATGATGATTCATGATATCCATAAAACGATAGTCAAATATTATGTAAAATCGTCATAAATAGTCCGTCACTTTAGAAACTATTAACGAACCTTAATTCTAAGCTCATATATGAACTTAATAGATTTATAATAGTTCATATATCGATTGTTTTCGTAACAGGCAAAATGGTTACATTTATATGTGAACCTGGTGGTCATTGCAGTGACCACACATACCTATGTGTTTGCATTTTTCACAACTTGGGAAATAAGTTCCAAAATCTCATATTTCACGTATACACCCTTTTTGAATCGCATACTGTTCATCTAATCATCATCAAATATTTATTTATTGTTACAAATTACGTATAAATAATGAACATGCTTTCGATATAAGTCGAGCGTAGCGCTTCGCCATATTGGTATTAGGTTACTACGAGGCCGTACTCAAGCGTATGATACGAAAGGATACCACTAAGGTTAAGCTTTGTAATATCAAGCTCAGAATGTTCTGCTTTTCAAACGGTTTTTACGAGTACTTGTCAACTGACATTTTACACATGAAACCATTATTTTGATTATAGAATGTTTCTGTAAGTGTAACTTCACTTAGTAATGAAATCTTGTGTGCGCTTCGGTATATAATATAAAAAAAGCCACAAGTGTCTGTTTATTTATTAAATGAGTCAATCTGGATCCATGACTTAAAAAAGGTGGTGGGTCAGTCATTACAATCAATCGATTAATGCTGCTGATAAAGTGCGGATTGGTAAATTTACACTTCTTCGAGAATTTTATAAAGAACTCTCAGATGTGTAGGTTTGCTTACGATGATTTCCGTCCTCTAAACCAATTGATAATTATTTTCTAACACGCACATAACTTCGAAAATCAGAGGCGCATGCGGGTTTTGAAATCCGTACACCCAGCGTGAGAGGCCGAAATCTTAACCAATAGGCTATCACTGTTTATTGTGCTTTAGTAAAATACAAAATTCCTTTACTCTTCTCCTCTTTTTTTTTTACCATGTTTACTATACAAAGGTAGTCTGGACAAATCGCTAGTCTACCAATAAGACCTCCTTTTGGTCACCACAGTTAAATTATTGTTGACTTTTACATGTTTATTATTGTAGAATAAACTACATGTATTTGATTTTATTTGAAAATTTTGAACCCCATACGGACAGTCGAGCATGAAAGTCATCATATATAATAAAAACAATAAAAACTGTTAAGTTTTACTGTTACCATAATAACGAAAATTTATCTATTTAAATGTAAAACCCATACCTCTGCTAGGTATCTTTCACTATCAACGTTTAATCAATTCCAATAAATGTAATATCACATTTATTTTAATACGCACCTATATCACCACCTTATCAAGAACTCCATATGAAATTCAATTCAATTTCTAGTTAATCCTGACTCATTGTTTTATAGGAGGCCTTAGTCGACAGAATGTGTAAGCATAAAAAAAGGTCCGGCCTTTTTTGCACGACTGTACGGTAGCATATGGTCCTGATGGCTGTCAGCGATGGCCATAAAAGCTTTTAGGTTAGATGCGTTACGTACATATAAGTGTAGCATATCTAAACGTTTGTTCTTGTTTTTAAGTAAGAGAAACAGTAAAACCGTCGAATATGAAACGCAAAACAAACGGTTAATAGTAGTAATAAGTAGTGACTATATCGTACGTATTTTTGTCATACGGTATAAAACTAAAACGTATTCGAGAAAAACCTGCTTCAAATGTGACAAAGACCGTTAGATACTATTGTATTTGAGATCGGCAGCCATGATATGCGAGCTTTTACGTTAGGCTGGTATGTCATCGACCGGATGTGGACGTAGATTCGGTCGAAGACGGATGTTCCTCCATTTACATGCGCGCCGCGTACCAGCGACAATGCGCAGAAGAGTCCGCTACCAGAATAATGAAGACGAGGGAAGCCATTTTGTTAAATTAAATGAAATATTGACAAAGTTCGTCCCATGCTTAATTATATCTTATTTTTATTACAAGGTTCTTTTAATTTTATTTATAAGATGTTTGAAAGTACCTTACGTACATATTAGGTACCTATGTTCCGTGTTTTAGTTTACGGTTATTCTTCATAATAAAAATCTATCACCTTTCTCCTGTCTTAAACAGTTCTTATTTTGTTAATTACTACAATTACGTAATTGATAATTATAATGCAATAACCCATTTTTTGTGAGACGACTGCAATCAGGAATGTCAGCATAGAGCGGCATAAAAACTTATAAATATTTTAACCCTAACTTATCTCCCGTTGAAAAATATCAAACATGTTCGAAAACAAACCAGTATTGTAATTATATATTTTAACTAATTAAACGCTGGCTATAGTTGTTTAAACCTGTTTACCTTAATATCGTAATTACCAATTACTCCTCAGTCATTATCATAGTACAAATAAACACTGAACGAAATGGCGTTTAATAATAATCGGTAGTTTTCCTCATTTAATTTATTTACACGGTAAATTGTACAATTGGTTATACTCCGGCAATATATTATTGGATAAAATAGGTAGGTACTTAATAAGTAGGTAGTAATAATATTCTTATTGTTCCGTGCATGTTTTGACGGTCGCCGGTGCTTGGTATAACGCACTAAGATAATGTTAAGTTAACGCCTACGTATAATATTATCATAGCAAATCGGAATTTAATGATTTTAAAATGTAAGTAATCACGTTAATTGCTCTCTGTTTAACCTTGATAAAGAAAAATGCAAACTTGTACCTAATGTCTGTATAAAGCCAGTAAACATCTTTTGTATCTAGTATTTTCACGAATGTATGTAAAAATGCAAGAAAACGTTATACCACCGAATGAATATAGCTATTTCCGAT
>DWKL01004347.1:0-10659 GCA_018249415.1 Phareas burnsi
ACCGGAATCCTACCACTAGGCTATCACTGCTAGGAACGTTATTACACTATACACATATACCAAACTACACTTACATATACCAAAAATAATAATTATTATGTTTATTATTTTTACTGAACATTAGACACTTATACAAGCGCACACAAAAATATGCACGAACGCACACTTGCACTCTATGCTATATATCATATTAATATTACATAATAAAATTTTAGTATTTAGGTTGTATATTACGATACCTTTATCGCTTTCAAGCCATTCATGTCCCACTGCTGGACAAGAGTCTCCTCTCAGAATGAGAATGGTTAGGCAGAGTCCAGCACGCTGGTCAAGTGCGAATAGGCAGACTTCACACACCTTCGAGAACTCTACAGAGAACTCTCAGATGTGTAGGTTTCCTCACGATGTTTTCCCTTCGCCGTTAAAGCAAGTGATAATTAATTCCTAATACGCACATAACTTCAAAAAATCAGAGGTGCGTGCGGGGTTCGAACCCCGGACCCCCAGTGTGAGAGGCCAGAATCTTAACCATTAGACTATCACTGCTTGGTTGCTTAAATTATTACAATATAACTTCATTATATTGGAATAACTGGAGTTCATTAAAAAGGCTCACAACTGGGGTATCCCCCGCTCTTAATGAGAGTCAACTGGGGGAGGCTTGGAACATACTCCAACTCCACTATGCTCCTCTTGTTGAACATTATTACATTACAAAAATGTTTAAACCTTTATTACTTAAATACTTAGAAATGTTACAAAAATACGCAGGTTTTGTCGCTAAAGTGGATATTTTATTAATTAGTTGATATATTACGAATGTAGCTGCAAGTCTAAATTATGATTGGATAATGTCAACGCGTACCCTACTAATTTATAAAAGCTGACGCAAGTGATTAGGTATCAACGACTTACATATATTTTCGGTTGTTAATGACAATCAAGACGATTACACGGGCCGTAAAATAGAACAACAACGATAAAATTATGTACTCAAATATTTAGTTTTGATGTCGCCATAAAAACACTTAAAAGTAACGATCTATTTCAGTTTTACCTTTTTAGTTTCTGTATCTAGGTTTAGTAAAATGCCAACTAAATATTGTTAGAAGGCTAGTTTCATAGATACCCTTTACAAAATTTGAGAATTATATATCACATTTATAAATCCAAGTATACCTACATATCTACTATATCTGCAAACAAAAAATGTAGGTTTCTGCAATTATAAGCTTATTTCTTATTTGTAGCATACCTACATAGTAAAAAATGTAAAAATATTTTTATTCGTTTGTTCCTCTGAAATAATCTTTAAAAATGATGCGTTGATACACAACAGCATACATATATGTCTACATTCTCTTTAAAAGTTCTTCTAGAGGACTCTTTATTCCGATAATAATCTGAATTGAGCGTAAAATAAAAAAAATAAACATCAATTAGCTTTGAGACACCGTCGTGTTGAATTCTTTATAAATCGTGCAAAAAAAAAACGCATCCAAACAGCCAAAAGCCAAGCAACAAACAGAAAACGGACACGCAGATCCTCCACAAAATGGGCTGTAGCCAAGAAGCGAATAGCCAGACAAAGAAGATAAAACGGAGGCCCAGATATAATATAAAGGTAGTGGAAATTTTTGTGGTCCGCCTTCACAGGTGCCATCGCTGAAACCATCGATGCCCTTTAAACAATGAGCTAGTTAAACGCTGCTGCGTTCATTTTGAAGGGTGTGATAAGGAAGAGATACATTAGGCTACCAACTTAATTCTCAACGGTAGCAACGTCGACCGTCGTTTAAGGTATGCCTTTATTCCAATATCGGCTCGATTACAAATGTCCATATGGAATTCTGACAATTTACAATTAAGTGGACTGCACTCTCGTTTGCTACTTTTGTAATATGGAAAAAATATCTTTAAGCAACAGATATTTTTACGTCTTCTACGATATTTTAAGGAAAAATTATATAATTTTAAAAGGTAGTAAAGCCCTACGTGATACAATTATGCAGCATCACCACCTCTCGTTTTTGCTTTAGCAACAGTTTATTTCAACAGCAATGTATTAAACACTGCTTGCTACGTATGTTGTTCATTATTGCATAAAAGTTCAATTTGTAAATACTAATATGTGGAAGCGGTGATTGCACAGTGGTATGAATTTTAGTTTCCCAGTTTAAACCAGGTTCACGGCTCGTCGGTATATAAAAGTCATGCACGTTTTCACGTACCTATCTACTTCAATGGAGAAAAGCATTACGAGAAAACCAATAGAGAGATTAAGTCAAATCTGCTGAATGTTCTCGAAATTTGTTAATTTTCATAAATTTCTTAAATTCAAAATTGCTATTTCGAAGTGTTAAATTATTATACAAGTGTATGTTAGTGACAGGTAGGTAATATTCATAGAAGTGTTCGCTTAGTATTCATAGAAGTCAACTACCCAGAGTCACGTTCGAGACACAAGATCGACAAGAATTATTTAAATAGGGTCGGGATGAAATTATAACAGCTTGAAACCTCGTTATAGCCTGAAAAGTAACTAAACTGGAAATAGGTATACAACCCTTTTTATGGTTTTTTACGTCATAGTGTATCGAAAGACCATATCTTATGATTATAATTTAATCAAAAAGGAATAAAATAACAAGACTGTCATTCTTTCGGATCATCACAGTTCACGTCGTATTGAGATGCGGTTTGCGATAGTTAGTGCCTATATAAAAAAAATATATTATCTATAATTATAGATAATTTATTAGTAACTTGGTAAGCCCATATGAAATAAATCGACTTTATTTCGTTGTTATCACTAAGGCGCATTATTCCGCACATCAAATCCTGTAAACCAGAACACTAGTCGTTAATATTGCTATTATAAATATTGAAAGCTTTTTGAGTGACATTTTACACGTTTAAGGTTTCTACGGTTCACAAATATTTTCGGGATACCTCGTTGGTAGACATGCTTCGTTCGATGTCTTTTATGAGTTGATTCAAATCTAGTCCCCGATACGACAACCTACGGTAAAAAAACTGATTAGTTTTGAAGATAGTCTTACGTTAAGAAATGGTTATAAAATCTTGGTTCAGTGCCTAAACTTCCACTTTTTTTTTATAAATTAATTGATACTCACCCATGTCGACTCTACCGCCGCACCTGTTTCTGTCTTTATAGTAGCAGTGTAGCCCTGCTGTGTTCTATATAGAGGGTGTAATAAGCAGATTAACGTTATTGAGGCGTTTCTATCTTATTCCTCAAGAGTGGTAACGCATTTGTGATCGACATAATGTAGGACTTGCATTCTGTATGGCCTTGGTTTCGAGCGGCACTGACTATTAAAAAGAGGGTTGCATCTTATGCTATACATTAGATATATGCATATAATTTATTTAACCAAAACAAAGAAGCGAAGCATTACTGTGACATGATAAATACATGTTCGCAATGTTGAAATATTATGCGTATATTTCAACATTGCAATCATGTATTTTTATATTTAATGCGTTTGTACGTTTGTTCTTTAATGCGTTATACCAGTGCGTACTGGTATAACATATCTCCGGTACCATTAGGTGAACTGACATGATTTGTTGCTCTGTTGTTGTTATTGTACATAGTCACTTCAGCTCTGAATGTAATAACGCAATGCTACATAGCGTAACGCTAAATAGGTATACGAGTAGAAGAGTACCTAATGCGATTAACGTTATACTAAAATAACCTTTCGCCTAAAACTGTAATAGTTGATAGTGCTCGTTCGTTAACTTTGACTTAAAATAAATAGCAATTGCGAAAATGTGAACTATCCAAATATATTCTGGCCCAAGTATTCATGTTGACCCAAACTCAGATCAAACGAAATGTCGTTAAGCAAGGATATTTCCGAGTGAAAAGTTTGAACGTAGGCGTCCCATTTGTGACGCAATGTAACTATGTTAAAGTACAGACACCCTTACACAATATAGTAGAGAAATAAATAAGTTACATGCGAGTTAAAATACTTTTCCGAAGTAGTAGAGAAATGTTAGACAATTATATACTACAGATTTGGATATAATTGGTGCCCATTAAGCCATTCGATTACAGGTAAATCTGGAAAATCAGCGGTAAGGGTAGACGGATCATTAAATGAATGGCCGATATTGTAAGTCTAAGTATTTCATACAGTATTTATATAGGTAACATTCTTTTATTCTTGTCGAAGGTTTTAGAGCGCATACGCAGTGGGGCTGCTAGGTGTTTCATAGGTGGTATGAATGTAGTTCGTCCGGGGAGGTACCGCCGCTTTTATAATCCGCCGTGTTGCAATTCTTGTTTCGGTTGGAGAGGTACTGTTGCCGGGTACACTGACACCGAGGTGACCTTCTTAGTCCTCAGAAGTAGTAACGCATTTTCGTACGACCTCAATCCTCATTGAAGTTGCATGTGGGTGTCCATGGACTGCAGCGATAACTTAACACCTTTGGCCTGTATACTCATTTGCTTCTCTTCTGACATAAAAAGGTAATACTCAGTACCCTAATGCTATCTATTCACTCTACCCTACCAACCCATCGAGGTTTGACTCCGTTGCCATCACACCACACCTATTTCTGTTTTATAACAGCAGAGTAAACATTGCCATGCTCCTATTTGAATGGTGTGGTATGAGAGATATACTAATAAAATACGCTCCAACTCAGTTCTTACGGGTAGCAACGTATCTATGGCCGACCTCAATCTTATTAGTGACAGTACCATTTATCATCGAGTGGAATGTATGGTCGTTTACTCCTATGCTTAAAGAAAAATTATACAGGCACGTACAGCAATTCGTTCCAACAGTTGCCTTGTTCAAGACCTTGGATAGTATTTTATCATATACCTATCCTCTAGAGTAAAGTAAAGTACCTTTGTTATTATTTACAGAGACTGCACTTTTTAAACCATCATTTCGGATAATGGAAAAGATAATCCGCATTACAAGGAATACTATTCTCAATAGAATAGGATGAGAGATTTAATTACATATGTTAGTATACTATGTAATTATATTTATGTGTGTAATTATACTTCACAGAAAGTTAAAGGTAAGTAGTCAGGGTAAGGAATGAAACGAATGAGGCGTTCCAACTTAGTCCTCGACTGTAGCAACGGAACACAATGGAGTGCAGTTTTTCTGATCTGCTTCAGGTATTCCCATTTATGTTTGCAATGACCATAATGTCGGATGGACTGTGTGCCTTTACTTTCTTTATCTATTATATATATTTAAGTCTGCCAGGGAGGATGGACAAAGGAAAAATAAAATAACTACTATTAATGAAACAAATATATTTCATTACGAAATTAAATTACCCAACAAATCCATTTCAACACGTTTCAAACCATTTTTCAATTATAATAGGAAAATGTGCCTTTTTTAAAGTGCCAAATATTCATTAACACACTAAAAATATGGTTACCGATTAAAATGAGATCATGGCAATATTAAAAACACATTTAAAATTGAACAGTCGAAATCTGTTCAAAAACTATGGGTAACCATATTTTATAGCTTAAAATTTTATGCCTAATGGTAACACTACAACACACACATTTATTGCACATTTAGAAATTTCGTAAAGTGTTTTTGTCTTTTTTTTTCTTAATTTTAGAGATCCAAGACATTTACTATAATTTTGCACATCAATATTATTGAAATAATATACACAATAGCAATTTTAATTTAGAATGTGGCGTAATACACATCCAAAATATGACTATTCCTAAGTTAGATTGGACAATGGACAAGAGATTTAAATTAAATGGACTGTTTAATTTATAGTTAAAATGTTTGACTTGTTGCCAAATAAAAAACTTGAAATACCTATATAAAAGTTAATAAGTTTCCGTGTTAAAACTATAAAACAGGACTATCTGTTTAACAGCAATAATTATCTGAAATACACCAGTAAAAAAAATATATTATATTATATAACAATATGTATGTATGTACTATATAACCTAGTATTTCTGATTTAAAATTATTCGATTAAAATGTATAAATTAATAATTTTAAACAAAACAATATTTATGTTCGTAGTTTAAAATAATAGACCGGTTTCTTGAAGATATTTTAACACAAGTATACGTAAATTTATTTGAAAATACATAACCATAATATCAGTAAGGCCATAAAACAAGTTAACATATCGTATATTACAATGAGTGGCTTCAAACGAGCCGAAATAAAATAAATATTTGCTAACTAGCAGTGTCTAAAGTAATTATATTATGATGCTTTAACTGTTGTTATCGAATATTGTTTGTGATTTCGATGTAAAATAATATAAAAGTCCAAAACAAAAGTCAAAATCGCTCCCACATTTTAAGTTTGGTCGACTCTTCCTTTTTACAATTTTTACAATAACTTTTAAAACATAATACACAAACCACCGAAGATCTTAAACACATTCCCTACATCAAATACTTTGGTATCTAAGAGACACGCAATACGACCAACGTTTTATAAATACTGGAAAATAAATCCTTATGCAATTACCTAAACCAAATTATTGCTGAAATTGTAACATTATAATGTAATGTGATAATATTATTTATCTATGGAAGCTTCAATAAATAAAATGTCTCTGTAGTAATGTTTCTATCACATATCATTACACTTTGTAGCACCACACGGTTAATAGACCCATCTACGATAACTACACTTACCGCTATGCATTGTTGTATATGGACATGTATAAAAATCAATACATCTGAAAAATAATTTAAGGTCGGTATATAAAACATTCTGTATAAGTTACCTTTAAAAATTAAATAAACTCTCTTATTGTTTTATGTCGTAAACTATTGAGACTGTATTTTGGCTTTTAAATCATTTAAAATCAACACCTATTTATTAATATTAATTATTGACTGCGAAACTTCTGGCCTACCTTACTTCTACCCGAAAATCAGTCTAGGTTCGTTCGTCGTTGGCTTGGTTGTGGAGACTATGCTTTCATACTTTATGCTGTATCAACTTATAGTAATATCACAATAATTGTAATAACAAATATACGTTCAATAAACATGAGCATGACAATAATATCATTTACCATGAAAGCGGTCCATCGGTCACAGCATCGCATCTCTCGCCTTTTAACAGTGTATGCTTTCTTTGTTTCTTTTACTATGATTCTAAAACGGCTTTATATGTGCTTAGATATACATTATTTAAATTACTTCCTGGGTATACTATAGAAATCCAATGGAAACAAATATTTCTAAGAATGCCTGGTCCAAAACTATAATTGAATCATCCTGTACACATTTTTCATGAAACTGAATTAACAAAAACAATGTTGCCACCATAGAAATACGAAAACATTTGAGATTCAATTCGTAGTTTCTTGCAAAAAGACGATGATGTAAAGGCTATTGGTAAATCCCTATTAATTTTGCGGAATAGTTCATGGCTGTTAATTACACTGTTTTAGTGGGAGGATGAAGTGATACTCAAATGTTTTCGCTTATAGTAAAACCGAAACTATATAGGTATTTATTGTTTTTTTAATTGCACAAATTCAGTTGTGTAATATTTACAAAACCAATAGTTACTTTATTTCGAATTATTATTCCAAGAAAATAATACTCCAATTTATTTTCGAGACGTCTGATCAAATAAATTGATCTATACTTCACGGTTGGAATGAAAATTATAAAATAAATAAAAGTGCTACTTATAATAAACTTTTAAATAAACCAATAAAAAATTTACAACGCAATAACAAAAATTTTGAACGAAAATAAATACTAATTGGACGGAGATGTATGTAAAAACGCTTCGTAAACTGGTAAATTGTGCGTAAATTGAACGTAACTCACACGTGTCCCTTGCTCAGATGTCTCTTACACGACGCACCCACCGTTCTCACACCTCAAATTACAGTATAAAATAAGTGTAATAAATAATGCCCATAAGCTCACAGTCGACTGTAAACAAATAACTTCCAACAAAATTATACATCTGTGGTCACTTTAAAACAAAACAGTGAAGATATGTTCCGGCTAATTCACAAACAAATCGGCAAATGTCACCCGTCTGGTTAGTTACTGATTAGACACTGAACAAAATTCACTTAAACCCTAGTTTATCACATTTGACATGGTAGCACTCCCATATTTACAATTTCGCTGTGCTAGATATATTTTAGAATCTGATTTAAAAATTACATAAATTACAGTAATAATTTTATGTACGTTACGTGAACATATAAAGTAGACCACACCAATATTAAACGCTACGAGAATTCAAAATAATGAACCACTGAAAGATACCACAAAGTGTTCGGGTGTATTTTGTCGCAACCAACCGCCTAGATGAAGTGCATTTGCGGCCGCTTTCAGTGATTAATAACCTTAAGTCTATAAGACACTAATTTACACCACAACATCAAGTATCTACTGCCGATATAATTATAAAAACAGTCAACATCAATTTTGAATAATTATTTTATAATATAAATTTGACATATTAATGGCAAAATATCTACATATACACAATTTATGCGTCTTACATTTATTTCGATGGTATTATTGTAAAGACTTGTCGAGAGCATATTAAAACTGATAGTGCAACAGTTTTCTAAAGGCCAAATTTATAGTACAACTACACAGTTGCCAAACCATAAATTAACTTGTACAATATGCCCAATTTTACTCACAAATGTAGGTAGAGTATATTGGTAGTAAAAATAATAAATCCGAGTATTGCTTGTCGTTTATACTAAACGTTTTCGACTACCTAATTTTTACTTATTATTTATATCCCTCTGGCAATGTGACTATGTTTTGAAGTTCTAATTTAATTGTATTTTACTTGCGTAAAAACGAACTTATAAAAATAGAAAAAAAACTCCCAGCTCAACACCGGCCGTTAATATGACAAGAGCCCTTATTAAATTAATTAACCTATATTAAAAGAATAATTTTCGTGTTTTATTATTTTTCTTTTAGTAGATAACTAACCGGGTAATTTCGTTGTATAAACTTGTGTAAAGGTATTGAAAAATATCTATTTAACATACGAAGTAAATTGGTTTAACCTGCATTTACCTGTACTTATAGATGTTCAGTTCTGAGCCTCAGACTCGTTCCAAGATTCAAAATTGACAGTCTACCTATTATATTTTTGTATCTGTAACTATAGATATAATAACTATTTGTTCCTGTATAGGGAAGCTGTGTCAAGTTATGTAAGTACTGTAAGAAATTTAATATTTAATCAACAATAATAAATTACAAACAACAATTATAATAATTTTATGTAAGTAAACCATACTGAAAGTTTTGCATTACTGGCAACTCACAAATAATTTAATTTCAAATTTTATATTTTAATGAAAATTTTTATTTATACTACAATGTATGATATTAAAAATTAGGGAGCGGTATTTTTTTAAATGAAATCATTAATTTAAAAGGGTTGGCTACATAATTATTCCTCAAGTGACGTATAGAAGGAAATCGGAAAATTATCGATGGCAAAATTAGTGTACATTAAGGAAACAAAAACGGTGTCCGGTTGGTATAAACAATGTTTCTAAATGTTCAACTGGATGTTCCTATTAGTAATAAAACCGCAAGACAAAGATTGTTTCAAACAAAGTTTTATCGCATGTGTAATTTGTGCATCGTGAATGGGTCTGTAACGGAGTTAGACGAAAATAATTTTATCATTCTGCGGTGTTAGAAAAATCAGGAAACACGGCTAAGCGTCTATGCTTCAGATCAATAATAGACAAAATCATTTTTGTTTCCTGAAATTGTAAAGTTCGTGACGAAATCTATCCAAAAAGGCCAAACTTTTGCAATACGATTCTTACGAAAAAAGAAAAACAGAAACGTTTAACGTGCATTTAGTGACAGGAGAAAGCGTGAAGAACCAATTGCTGTATATGTAGATTAATGACGTACGTCAAAAACTAAATAATTTTCATCTGCATAGTTTAAAAACATATGACTAATGCAAAACATTCAGTGTGGCCTTCAAACTGTTTCATTTTCAAATACTTACCCGCAATTAAATTTTAATTTAATATTAATTGATTCTGTATTTAGTATGTTTGACCATTAAAAAATTCAAGTAATAGATAAAATACATTATTACGCTATGCAGTATCCCTGAACCCTTACCACCAGGTGGCCTGCACGTGGCTTTTGACTTTAATGGGATTCAAAATGGAATGCTCCAAGTTCTATTTTTTTTATTAGGCGGGAATGGTGTTTAGCATTGAATCCCCATATACTGTAGATATATTGTCCTGGATGAAAATCTTCAGACCATAAGAGCAATAAGACCATACAATTTAATAGGTGGTAGAACTATAGTTCGTCCGGGGAGTTACCACAGCCGCCCTCATAATCCGCCGTTAAGCAATTCTTGTGTTTCGATTGGATAGCGGAGGTTGCCGGGCACACTTACAGGAGGCGATTATCTTAACCCGCAGGAGTAGTAGCGCATATATGTACGTACGACGTTAAATAGGGTGTCCATGGGTTGCAGTGACCACTTAACATCAGGTGACCTGAACGCTCGTTTGCTACTCTTTTCAAATAAAAATATATCGATGTTACCCTACGCAACTTAACAGCGAAGGGGGAATGTGTTTGAGGAACGTACAGTTTGAGGA
>DWKL01004348.1:0-10659 GCA_018249415.1 Phareas burnsi
ACTATTAGATATATACGAATGTATTTGCTATGTGAGCCCTTAGAAGCCCGCTGCCTTTTGTAACTAGGATTTTCGATAGGCATCAAGTTTGGCTGTGCGCGTGTACTGACATAATAAGGACTTCGCAGAAAGATCCGATTTACTCCTTTAGTCGCCTCCTGCGCTCTCCAAGAGATAAGGTTATAGTTATACTAACAAACAAACTTGCAGGCTACACAATGTTAAGAGTTCCCTACAGCCCATAGACACTTACGTCTAACCTCGAACAGGCCTGAAGTACTCGAGTTCGTACGTAGATGCATTATTATTCTTGCGAACTGAGATGGTCGCCTCGCTTGTGTGTGTGCCCGACAACTACATCTCTACAACCGAAATACAAGAATTGCTTCAATATAAATAAAGCATTATCTCGTTTCCAAATTAAGACGTCCATTGTACTTTAATGTGACAGTGGAACAGTTCTTAAATGACCGAGTTTTGTCTGACGATAGTAAAAACCCCTCAAATAATGCCAAGAAAATTATAATTTGTTTGGCCGAAATAACATTGACATAAAAGTTCGAAATGTTAACATGCGTTTTTTTAAACAGAATTACTGTTACGTGTACTTAATAGTGTTTTTATATTGTAGTATACATTACAGGATTTAGTAATTTTGTAAAGATAGGAAAGCAAACTCAGTGTTATATCGTACAATCAGGTGTGCAGCAAGTTAACACACTTCTTTTGCAAATAATCCTTTGGCACACAAACAGAATTTTGTTTTTCTTCCTACATGAGACTCGCAATCCTTTGATTGAATTCTCTCCTCGCTGCAAGTTGTATATGTCCAAGGCAAAAGTATTGATATATTTCAGAAACTCTAACCAAATGTTGCTTTGTTGCTGCCGTATTCAAATCTCAGATTTCCGTCACAATGTATATTTTGAATCATCTTCGTCCCATTATGTATTGCCGCACTGCTGTGCACCGTTCCCCCTTCGGAATGCAAAGGATTAATTCATAATACAACGCGCTCAACAAGTCTTGAGTTGGTATACTTCATACACTTTTGATAACACTAAGGAAAATTGTAAAAAACCAGATACCTACACACTTATTCTAAAACAAATGAGCCTGCCAGCCACCTAATGGTAAATGGTCACTGACGCCCATAAACGTTTGTAATCAAAGTCAAACAGAATTACCTATCTAAGGTAGGCAAATACGTTGTCATCCCTGAGGACTAAGTTGGGAGCTTGCGTAAGTGTTTCTTTCTTATCAGACCAGTCTTACCTCCAAACTAGAACCAGCATTTAACATTGCTGTTATGAAATGGTGTGGTGATAACTCTGGTCGAACCACGAAATATTCTACCGTCTCATATATTATAAGTCAATTGAACGCGCACAGATCCGTTTCGTTGATGAAGCACGCAGTAACGTCATGATGCCCGCGTGCGTTCCATGGCGCGTATTGATTGGTTCAGCTCGACCCGCTATACACTTCGTTAAAGTATTTTTTCTATTTCGAATGCGCGATTTTATTTTATAAATTATATGAATATCTCAGTTTTTATTAATTAATATTGATTTAATGCATTCTTGTTTTAAGAGGTAATTATATTCAGCATGTACCTTTAGTCCTTTTTTTAATGTCTGTCTGAAACGTTTCACTAATCATTACGGCGAAGTAAGGAAAAGATTTATAAAGACGGCCAATACGATTTAGTGCCAATTAAACGGTAAGCTAATTATGACAGCGCTACGGTGGAAACTAAAAAGCCAATAGATCTAAAAACGCCAATATAAGCTACTTGTAAAAATGAACATAGAAATACGGTACCTATTTTCGATGATTAGATTTACAACTAATAATGTATAGGTGTTTATTTTCGGTGAGTTGGTTTTTCCTCTGTATCCATACGTTTCTATTACGTGCACGCGTATAAACGTGTCATATTAATAATTTAAGTTCTTAATACAAAAAATGTAAAAAGTGGATGTCCCTCCATATAAAATCTCTACCTTTGTAATGCGGTATTGTCCCCTTTCCATCAGGCGAACTGCAAGCTGTGCTATGTCATAAGAAAACAATATGGCCATATTCTCAATTATAGGGAAAGTATCATTAAAAATAAATAAACGCTCTCTATACTCACAGCCCCACAGTAGAAGTAACCCTGTGTCGTGAGCGCCATGGATACATACAAAGACAGTTACACAAACACTCAGAACAGAAATTCATCATTTAAATGCTAATTGGCCGGAAATTGAACCCGGAAATTCCTGCGTGTCAGATCAGTATGGTGACCGCTGCGCCATGAAAGTCGTTATTATTCTATAGTTATAATACGATTGGCGAATCGCAGGTCTGTCTGTCTGATGCTCGATGAGGAGGCGCGACGGTCTCGAGCGCCCTCATGACCCAAATTTTCAGAAAGACGTCATAGAGCAGGAAGATGCAGCATATGGGTCACGGGGTACACTAACCCGAGCGTGCCGGCCTCACTCCACTATCGCGAACAATAAACAAGCAGCAATTACGACGTCATCTGTTACGAAATCGGCACGACTTTCTATTATGGGTGCTATAGCCGACGTGTATATTTTGGTAAGATTTTGGTGAAGGGATCTACTTGAATCTGAATGGGATTGGGATGTAATGCAGTGGCGGTTTTACCAGCAGGCTGCGTAGACTTGAGCCTAGGGCGACAGATTTTAAGGGCGGCTAATATAGGGATGATTTTTTTTAGGAAAACATTAACATTTAAATAGGTGGTAGAGAGCACTATAGTCTGTCCTGGGGAGATACCTCTGCCTCCCTCATAATCCGCGGTGAAGCTATTCTTGTATATCGGTTGCAGAGGTGTGATTGCCGGATTTACTTACAATAAGGCGACCATCCTGGTCTTTGGGAGTAGTAATGCATCTACGTATGACCTCAGATAGACTTCAATCCTGTTCAAGTTTCTATGTAATGTAATGTAATGTTTCAATGTCCATGGGCTGTAGTAAGTACTTAATATCAAGTGACTTGCTCGCTCCTTTGCTACTCTTCTTCCATAAAAACATACCCAAAATTTACAACAATAACAGAAATATGGCCAAAAACTATTTCTTGTGCGATTTAAACTACATTGTTGAATTATAAAAATAATTTAGTAATCGACAATTGTAAATGTAATGTTGGTAAAATTTTAACACCCTATATTTGATAAATGTGTAAATCCGCCACTGAGGCAATGTATTTTCTATTTAAGTTAGTATTCTTGCAACATCAATGCCACTAGTGGCACTGAAACTAGTCAAGTCCGTATCGAGTTCGTAAATAATTAATACGGATCATACAGCACTTGAGCGCACCGAGAGTGCCGAGTATAACATTACAACACAGGGTCTTATACAATGTTAAATCGCTTTTATCTAGTATTGAACGACCATTGAATGTTTACAATGACGCTTAAAGCACGACAGCACCTATGATTTGCTATGATCGATATTCTCATTAATTCGCACTTATTATTTTATATACTAAAAAGGTAGCAGCCACTCACCTGGTTTCACGGGCAATTCCTATTATTCTTTCAATAACTTACTATTGCAGTAGTAACGAAGGCTAATTACTTGTACTACTGGTAGTAGGATCGGTAGCAACATTTTTTTTGTTTAAAGAGTAGCAAACGACCACTTGATGTTAAGTGGTCACTGCAGCCCATGGACACCCACATTTAACCTCAAACAAATCGGAATTTCTGTTTGAAGCCATACGTAGAGGACTAAGACGGTCGCCTCGCTGCAAGTGTGCCCGGCAACCGCATCTCTCGAACCGAAACACAAAAACTGCTTCACGGCGGATTATGAGGGCTGCGGTGATACTTGTTCGGACGAACTATAGTTCTACCACCTATCAGAATGAACATGATCAATAAACAACTAAAAGAACAGTAAATACAGCGTCCTTACTTATCTGTTTGTGTAGGCTGTTTTGCTGTAACTGTATTTTGACATTGACTAGATGTATGCTAACGCGTCACTTACACGCTAAATTAGGCAACGAAACCAGCTCTCACGGACTAAGACATGTGCCTAATACATACTTTCAATTTGTATCATACTGTTCAAGTAAAGTATCGGTCTAGGTTTATGATTTAGGTATATTATAACTTTTTTATGTTTGAAAAGTAGTTAATTAGTAGGTCACATGGTGTTAAGTGGTCACTGCAGCCCACCTACACCCCTATCTAATCTCAAACAGGACTGAAGCTCTATCTGATGATGATGATAATAATTATAAGATGATGTACGCAGAAACGTCACTACTCCCGAGGATTAAGCTGGTCGCCTCACTTCTAAGTGTATCCGACAACCACACTTCTCCAACTAATGCTGCTTGAAGTTGGTCACAGTTATGTCGGCGTCTATTTTAATTAGCCTTCACAACCTTAAAGTATGAACACATCATAGCTACATTATGATAACTATATTAAGGTAGACGTGGGTGGGCGATGGCGCTGTTTTTATCGAACAACGAAGAGCTTTTCTAACTTTAAGAAAATAAGAACACAATGTAATCCCTCCGAGAGCTTTTAAATTATTTGTATAGAATGAATTGAAGTCACCCACGCAGTCGAAGGGGAGGCTAACAAACGAACAATAAGCTAATAATAGACAGCACCAGTTTGTACGATAATTATTTTTAACAAAAATAATAAAGTTTTCGAGATTTTTATGTGAGAAGAGTAGCAAATGAACCTTCAAGTCACCTGATGTTAAGTGATGATTGCAGCTCATTTAAATGAAGTCCTACATGAGGTCGTATGTCAATACGTTGCTACTTCTGAGGACTAAGATTGTGGCCTCGCTGTAAATGTACGCGGCATCCATCTCTCTGACCGAAACAAAAGAATTGCTTCACGGCGGATTGTGAAGGCGACGGTGGTACCTCCCCGATCGAACTGTGATTCTAAAAATATTGAAAACGACTAGCTAAACCTTGACAATTATAGACCAAGCTAAGCTAAGGTTCTTGTTCAGAATATAAGTTTTCTAAAGAATTATTCCAATATGTATATTATATATTATTGCGTAGCGTATTGAACTTTTTTGTGATTCTAATGATCGTGTTCATGCATGCATATGTACATATATACATGCATAGACATATGTATAACGATGGAAAATAGTTTAATTATTGCTTATACTTATTTGCTTATTTATAGTTCATTATCAACCCATTAATGTCCCACTGTTGGACACAGGTCTCCTCTCAGAATAAGGGTTAGGCCCCCACGCTGGCCAAGTGCGGATTAGTAGACGTCACACACCATCTAGAACTTTACAGAGAACTCTCAGATGTGTTGATTTCCTCACGATGTTTTCCTTCACCGCTAAAGCAAGTGATAATTAATTTCTAATACGCACATAACTTCGAAAAATCAGAGGTGCGTGCGGGATTCAAACCCCGAACACTAAGTGTGAGAGGCCGGAAATTTTAACCACTAGGCTATCACTGCTTACATTTATGGTTATAGTTACTTATTCATGCTTGCATTACTGATTTATGACGAACGATTTGTCGTCGTCTTACGCAAACGAGAGAAATATTCAATAATGCTTCTCATATTATTCAATGTTTTTTTCTTAAACGGTATATGTTAACTAAGTAGCTACGTAGTTAATCTAGTTTTACATTTTTATCTGCACTTACATATTAATCTATATGCTAGTTACCACGTAAATAGATGAGGAAATTTAAAATAAGCAGTTACAATAAAATTAGTGAATTACACTAAAACTGTAAATTTAAAATGAATACTAATTTGTGTCGAACATTCCAGGTGCTATACAAAACTTGGTAATTAATATTGAAATACACTTCATTAATATGATTAGCTACATAGGACATAGTATGATATTGGTAGCGTGGAGTACACCATTGGTAGTGAAAAAAAAATGTTATCGTACTAAATATGTTATTTTTGACTAAAAACAATAAATAATAATAGATTTTGTTTTACAAAAACTGTCTTGTCAATTTCTTTTGTTATCTTGGTGATAATATTGACAACCCATAGATATTTAGCATTCCACTTTCGATGCAAATATTGTGACACGTGATTTTTGTAATTAAATCTACTCACATGTATCCATGTGGGCTTCTTCTGAACCGGATAAAGTATGTCTATTAAAAATAAATTTATTTGCCTGTGGAGCTTCAAGTACAAGGTTATATTTGACGTCAAAGCAAATAATATTGCGTTAGGAAAAAGCGATAAGTATATTGTATTTGTAACGTCGACTTATTTTTTATCAATATCGTAGTCCGGTAGGCGTCTTATTATGTAACAGACGTGTCAAATTAACGTACAGTCCACTTAGATATAGTGGGCAGCTAGATCAAACTCCAACTGTAACATGTATGTAAAGTCGATCTCAAATGTGTTAGTGAGAACTAGAGCTGGAACGCCTCATGACAAACTCAGATCATACCCTCCAACCAGAACTTTTTACTTAACACCGTCTATGAACCTTACTATTTTGTATATTTGTTATCTACGGAAGACTATATCCACAGATAAAAGAAATAACTATACAGACAAGCAATCAAAACTTTAAAAAGCATGTTTTATTAATGTTTTGTTTGTTTTTCCGGTTTTATTTTGGAAATACTGAACTAATTTTAACATAGCCTTCGTGGGAAGTATGCAGCTTGTTAGAAATAATTTCGTAAGGGATTATTACATGATCATGGAAAACGTCACAAATAGCCTCCAATATAGACTTATTGAACATAGAAATGTATTTTATAAAACGCAACGTTGGAATCTGATAGAGCAGACCAGCAGACGGAATTTGATTTTATTTTTTGTAACAATTGATATGATATAATTTTGTTCAAAATATGTCAAATGTTAGAAGGGTGTAAATAGAGAAGGAACTGTTAGACGAGGCGTTTCAACTTAGTCATCAGGGGCAGCAACGCAGTTGTGGCTGATCATAGGCAGAACTTCAATCCTATTTGAAATTTCCATGGGCGGCAGTGGTCACTTACCATCGGGTGGACAGTGCGCTAATTTGCTAATTATATACTATAAAATATTTATGAGAGTATTTTTCATTAAATAAAAATTACTTACTATATACACACATATTTTAATATAATAATAGTAATTTTAATAAATTGTACAATATAAATAGAATTATAAGATATTAAAATATTAAGTATTCAAAATATCAATCACTTCTATATTTTATATGTGAACCCATATTTATTCGTCTAAACGCCAAATATTTTATCTTAAAGCGATTATAGGGTGTTAATTATAAAGTAGTGTAAGGGTATGTTCAGATGAACGTAAGTTTTCCGCGGGTCGAAGCGCGGCGACGCGCGTTGGTACATTCATATTAAACGGTATCGCGCGGTGTCTGTCTGTAATAATTGAGCACAGGATATTTACGTCGAGAAAGCTATAATTTTGTGGCTGTATTATAGAAAAATATATCGAAAGTTAAAACACTAATTTTAAGTCATTCATGTTATAGAAAATAGACTCCTACAAGATAAGTTATACAATTAGGTCCGGAACTGACTTTAATAAGTAGATGCAAATCAATATTTTCAGATTCACAAATTTGTCGTAAACTTGCAAAGTATTACCAAACAGTGACGCGCATTTTGAAAACGCGCAACATATTTTTATCATCTCAGCTTAAAGGAGCATAAGTTCAAAAAATATGCACATATATTATACCGAAGCATAAATTCGCTTGAAGGAAGTGTTTTGAATAATATCTTATGATAAAATAACATGTTGTATTAGTAATTGTGCTATATTCAACTGACAAAGTATCATCGCCATACTTATGTATTTATTTTCTTTCGTATTGTAGTTCCTGCCCCTGATGGTACCATTATGTATGAGCAGCAAGGGATTTGAAAGTATAGAATAGAATTCCAGAGTTATTTAAAATATCAATGCGTTTCAATAACCACTAAATATTAGATAGACAACAGGATTTTTGCTGCTTGCGTAACATAACAATTAGGCAATATTTTAAATCTCTTTAATTTTTGAATATAAAGCAGAGGTCACAACGGGTTAATCGATATAATGTCTTAATCTGACGTCTTCATGTAGGTATTCGATCTACATAAATTTACAAATTACAGAGTAAAAACAATTTGAATAAAGGTTAGATCTCAACTGCAGCTTGTTTATAAATAAGGTTAAGCAAAATCTTAGTACGGTTGTTATTGCACTGTAACAAAATTTTAAGCGTTTTTCTTTTTATTTACGTGTCATTCAACCCCATGACCGGTTTATCAGTAGTAGTATTAAAAGTGTTCGCTAGCTTCAAAGACAAATATTGTAAAGCGGTTTTTATATTTCAGCATCGCGCACATAAACAAGCAATTTGCTTAACACATACGTACATTTATTAATATGTTTACAAATTGTCAGTTATTTTAAAACAAAGGCAGGCGCTCCAGTTTTATTAATTTGTAAAGAGTAACCCTAGCTACGCCTTCGACTGTGTCCACTTGGACTTTCGTATTTCTTGAGTCGAATAAGATGTTTCAGTGTGCGTCATATGTCCACACATACGTACATTTAAAAGTGAGTAGTTTGAAAGTGCATAAATATAGTAGAGTACGTTATGCCTATCAGCATAACTCTGCATATTAAAGCAGTAGGTTGTTGTATATTAAATGGAAAATGCAACCATGCTTCACGGAATCCAATACATTGGAACATCATCATAAGGTCTGAACTTGGGATGCTGGTTCCAATGAAATAAAACTAAAATGGTCTCATAATTACTATTTGTAACGTGTGTTAATTTATGACAATTGTTCACTCACTAGTTGTGACCAATTGTTTAGATATGTTTGAATGACATTTTTTATAGATTTAGACTCGTACTAGTATTTGAATATCCAAACGTGAAAAGTATTTAAAAAGTGAAACTTCCAATTAATATTAGTACCAAGCATACCAATATTATTGAAGCATTGTGCGCCTCATTCTGCATTCAAATTAATTTGTGTATGGATTATTTTCATACCAAAGAAATTATCAAAACCAATAATCAAAATCTAAGTCAAATTAACTAATAACATAACATAAAACATGTTTTTAAGGAACATATTATCTCAATGCCTGTGACATTTAAATGATTAACAACGATACCTATATTATTACGTCTTACATTTTAGAGGTGGTAGAACTATAGTTCAACCGGGGAAGTATCACCGCCGTTCTCATAATCTGCCGTAAAACAGTTTTTGTGTTTCGGATGGAGAGGTACGGCTACCGGACACACTTACAGCGAGACGACCATCTCAGTCCTCAGAAGTAGTGACGCAATTACGTACGACCTCAGACAGAACTTCAGTTTGTTTGAGGTTATATGTGGGTGCAGTGATCACTTAACATCAGGTGGCCTGAACGCTCGTCAAACATAAAAAAAAACATTGTTTTAAAGTATGTCCTCTATTTCCAAAACGTAGTAGAAAAGACGATTTAAACATATTACACACACATAAACGAAACAGAAACCTTTTAAATATTTACGTACAAGATACGGAAAACGAAAATAACAACAGAAAATGATAATAATTTATTAAACAAAATAATCAATGAAGTGTAGTAATTATATCTCAGTAAATACATTTCATGACTTCAGTTCAAACTGATTGATACCATACGTCATTTGGTTTTTACCGTTGTGATATTTTATTTTCGTTCAAGAAACCGAGTGATTTCGTGGAATCTTAAACAGTGCTCAACTTTATAGTATGCTTCTATATAAATTGTGATGATTGGATTGGAGCCAACATCGACGGTTTGTATGGCGCCGTTTTACTATTATCACGGACCGTGCCGCAAGCTTAGTAATATCAAAATTAATGATTTTTATGTAATAAAAGGACATAAAGCACACAAATGATGTCTTATATTACTGGTCACTGCCATCTATGCTCATCATCGACCCATTAATGTCCCACTGCTGAGCACGGGTCACCTCTCAGAATGAGAAGAATTAGGCCATAGTCCACCACGCTGGCCATGTGCGGTTTAATAGACTTCACACAACTTCGAGAACTTTACAAAGAACTCTCAGATGTGTAGTTTTCCTCACGATGTTATCATTCACCGTTAAAGCAAGTGACAATAAATTTTCAATACGCATATAACTTCGAAAAATTAGAGGTGCGTGCGGATCGAACCTCAGCCACTCAGCTTGAGAGGCCGGAATCTTAACCACTAGGCCATCCATGCTCACTTTTCACCAAATCCAAATAAGATTGCAGTTACAATGTATTACATTTTGTGATTGGAATGCAGAGGCACCGCCGCCACCTGTATCTGTAATATACGGATAATTGCATTTTTCTACTACTCTCTCTCTCTTAATTCTCTTAACGATATGTGTTGGTTTGAACGTAAGCAACGCTTGAACGATATTATTATTGACTTGAACGAGGCGTTCTAACTTAGTTGTTATCAACATCAATCCATTAATGTCCCACTGCTGGGCACAGGTCTCCTCTCAGAATGAGAACGGTTAGGCTATAGTCCACCACGCTGGCCAAACTTAGTTGTAACAGGTAGGAACTCAGTAATCAATCTCAAGTAGACCTTCAATCTTATTTGATTTTGATTACAAATATTAT
>DWKL01004349.1:0-10658 GCA_018249415.1 Phareas burnsi
GGTCGCCTCGCTATGTGTGCCTGGCAACCGTACCTCTCCAACCGAAAGACAACAAAACTGCTTTACAGCGGATTATGAGGGCGGCGGTGGTACTTCCCCAGACGAACGATTGTTCTACCACCTATTAAATATTATGTTATTGTCTAAATATTGGTGTACAATAAAGTGTATTATTATTATGGTTGACTCGCTTTTAAGTGCACCAGACAACGTCGCCTCTCCAACCGAAACACGAGCTTCACGGCAAATTATGAGGGCGGAGCTGTGTGGCGGGAGGTCGTTAACACGTTGTTCTTCTGTTTTATGTATCCACTACCAGTACACTAAAATATATGTTGAGTGAATAAGATGAATTGAGCCATTTAAAAGGCATCATCCTTTAAAGTCTTCTCACTAACTCATAGTTAAGGAGCTGAATGGCCTCGACAATCACGTGACCATTAAAACGTAGCAACATATGGGTAAGCTGACTCTATAACGGATTAACACCATAGACATTATCATGCAAGTCTGCGCGTTTATACCTTATCCAACTTCTTTTTATAATTTATGATGATCTATGATTTAATTTTAGCAGAAAATGCGATTTTCGAGTAGAATTTGCACATCGGTCAATAGATATTTGACATGTACACATGTGGGATTAAAATTCAAAAAACAGGGATTTCTTTAACTTTTTATAGCATAGTAGTAGCAAACGCACATTTAGTGCATCTGATGGTCAGTGGCCGTTGACGCCCATGGACATTTGTCATCAACTCCAAGTACGATTAAAGGCCTTTCGGAGGTCGGTCACACATGTGTTACTACTTCTGAGAACTAAGTTGGAACAGCTCTTGTAAGAGTAACTCCATTACCACACCCTTCAAACCAGAACATAGCAGCATTTAACACGGTTGTTATAAGGCAGCAATAGGTGCGGCGGTGGTGACTCCGGACCCACAGAAGTTTCTATCACCTCCAAATATTTGTATAGGTATCTATATTGCTGTCCGTAAGTTAAAATGTCGTTATCCAGTATCTAGCCCATTTCGACATTTGAGGTTTTCGTAAACAGTAAAACGGTAATTAAAAGTTTCACTATTAGAAAATGTTCTACTAGATCTATAATAATTTGGAAAACTCAAAATCTTGCCTATGACGGCTAGTAAATAAGTAACACTAATTTTCAATCTACGCTCTCTTTGACCAAGACTCGAACAGTCGAACCCTTGAGGCATTCCAGGTGCGCTATGACATGGGGTTTTTCAACAAAGGTCCAAAAAAACTCTCTTTCAAAGCCGGCGATGCAAGGCGACTCCACTGGTGTTGCAAATGTCTACAGGCGACGGTGACCATTTTCCATAAGATGGCCCGTCAGCCTTATCATTAGGTTTAGTTATGAAAAAAGTGGGTTTGATATGTAACAACATTATAGCTAAAGGACGGCAGTGTTTTCATTGGTATATTTCCAAATACGTTTAATTATAAACCAATTTTGCGTTCGACATAACTTTACTAAGACAACAAACATTTCATACATCCCCTTCATACGTGAAGAAAAGGGTAAAAAAAAAACCTTTTCTATTTGGGAACGCGATGCGAATCAGTTTTTCTCGTGTATCGGCTATTAGCGATCTGTAGCGGTTCTGTAAGTAGATTAACACTAATGACGGACAGCCCGCGCTAATGTTGCTCCAACCTCTAATGTTGGAGCCGAGTTAGGCGCTCTACACACGTGGCGACTATAATATTGACAGCGCTTTAATATGACGAGCCTATTTTCTGTGCGCTTTATGATGTCTGTTGCACTATGACTCCTCATCATCATTCTCGATGCATTAATATCCCATTGCCGGGTACGGAAGGGTTAAACCATGGTGGCCAAGTGCAGATTCGGTAGTATACACACACGTTCGAGAACTTTACAAAGAACTTTAGGGTATCAAGCTTTCCTTACGTTATTTTTCTTCACCGTTTAAGCAAGTGATAAATAATTTCTAATACGTACATAACTTGGAAAAATGAGATATGCGTGCGAGATTCGAATCCCGAACCCCCATCGTGCGAAGTCGGAATTTAAAGTACTAGGCTATCATTGCTCACACTTTGACAAAGCCATTAAAAATATGCAAAACATATATATGTAATTTTCTTTGCTACTGCAATGGAAGTGGCAAAAATGTATGTAGTCCACTTGAAGTGAAATGGCCACTGCAGCCCATGCACTCCTGTTAAGATGTCATATAGAAAAGTAATGCATGAAGTTGAGCATAAATGTGCTAATATCTCTGTGGACTAAGTAAGAACGTGTAATGAGTGTATGTGCCTTCAAACAACGAGTCCTTTGTTACCATTAAACAAAAGCAGTTACAGTTTTTTTCTTCAAGCATAAATACAATACAATCAAACACAGTCTGCCGAATTGCAGTACAGTTTGTCGGCAGATACTCTCGTGGTAATTTGCAATGTAATGTAAACAAGTGCATTATGCTTAACTAACTGTAATTACGTTAGGTGGTAGAGCTATAGTTCATTCGGAGAAGTACCACCGCCGCCCCCACAATCCGCCGTGAAGCTGTTCTTGTGAATCAGTTAAAGCAGTGCGGTTGCTACACTTACAGAGACGCGAACATCTTGATCGTTAGATATAGAAACGCATGTATTTAAAGTTAGATGTGGTTGTCCATGGGCTGGAGATACCATTTAACATCAGGTGGCGTGCACGCTCGTTTGCTACTCGTCAAACACAACTGTGTTTATACACACTACTTAACTTATCATTAGTATTTGTGTTCTTTCACCTTTGCTACGTATAATATACCAATTTTGATAAGACAATATGGAGAATAATATCAAAGTTCTACCTCCTATAGTATGTATACTTGGCATTTATGATGAGCTACGAAGAGCTCTTAAAATAAAAAACAAATCTCCTTGGCTGGTACAGAACAGCGAATTTCATCTGCTTAATGTCTCCTTCGGTACGACGATGACTGCTTAAAAGCGCTAGCTGCCTGGATGTGGGAACTTAAAAATGTATCTGTTATCGGCTGGCAACGCTGAGAGTTTAGTCCGCGGGAGCGCTCTTTGTACTCCTATAATATTCTTGTTGCTACGTTAATGAGATTGACAATCCTACACAGGTCATGGAGGAATTCTGAATGTTTTTTACAATAAAATATATTCGATTTTATTTGATGCAAAAATACGTGTAGCCCCTTGCAATATAAAATACTTTGTGCACAAAAATGTATCCGTTATCGGCTGGCAACCTGGGAAACGATGTGAGGTATTAGTCGCTATGAGCGCCTTTTGTACTCCTATAATCCTTTTGTTGCTACGTTTGAGATTGACAATCCTACATAGATCATGAAGGTATTCCGGATGTTCTTTACATGTGCAACATGCACTATCCGGAATACCTTCACAAAGACATAAAAACATCAGATTTTATTTCATGCAAAAATAGGTGTAGCCTTTTGCGATATAAATTACGTTGTACGCAAGCAGTAGGCACGTTTGTTGAAAGCCTAACGCGCGCCCAACACTTATAAGGATAGATGACCGCTCCCATTTTGGCGTTGCGTTACGTGGGAGGGCTAAAAGGGTTTTTAGTTGGGAAATAATTAATTGGGGTGTAGTCCGCCTCGAAAATTAGCGTGATACATTTTTTGACCGCAACCAATTAGGTGCATTAGTTGCGTAAATTTGGGTACGATAATGATACGGTCCTAACAAATGACACGGGTTAAATAAGATCACTGGCCTTTATACGTAACTGCGTAACATAAATTTGTTGTTTGTTTCGTAATTGTAAATGTTTAGAACTAAGCTGCAAATTGATCATAATGTTTTATGACATGTGATTGGAGTAAATTATCACTTGCTTCAAAGGTGTAGCAAAACATCGTGAGGGTATGCTAATATCTGAGAGTCCTCCGAAGAGTCCCTAAAGGTGTGTGAAGTCTAGCAATGTATTGGCGACTCTTCTGGTGTTGCAAATGTCCATAGGTGACGGTGACCACTTTCTATCAAGTGGCCCGTTAGCTGTGACTTTAGGTTTAGTTATAAAAAAATGCGCACTTGGGCAGCGTTGTGGATTACAGCGTAACGTTTATATTTCTAAGAGGGGTCCTGCTTTCAGCAGTAGGACAGTAAGTGATGGTGATATTGATGACCATTAATATAACATTGTTACTCGTTACTACTCTAGTTTACGTAATTGTTCGTTCTTGATTACTAACTTGGCTGCCTTCAGGATTCAATGTTTTATACAAACTCATGTTGGCCTTAAATGTGAAAGAAGAGAGGATGTAGGAGAGGATTATTATAGAAAAGTGATAAACTACTCGTGGTTCGACTTCAGAGGCACCAACATCTGTGTTCTGGTATGAAGGGTATGATACGGGAGAACCCTTATCATTTAGATAAGTAGATCTCGTACGTAGATGCATTACTATTCCTGACGACAAATATTGTCGCTTCGCTGTAAGTATATCCGAGAGCCAAATCTCTCCGACCGAAAGTCAAGAGTTTCTACACGCCGGATTACGACAGCTATGATGGTGCCTCAACGGACGAACTATAGTTCTGATACCTATTAAATTGGTATTGAATATTTGATCAATTTTGGGTCGTATGATATACAGGCCTTACACCTAGTACAGTACCTAGTAGCAAACAGTGTATACAACTTTCCTTTTTGAAACGAATAAAGTATTTTTGATTAATTTTTTTTCATGTTTGATGTGTAGTGGAAGTAATGCAGGCTGCATTACTTTACCAGTTTTTTATAGCATACAAATATACCACCTATAGAATGTCATAACGTAAAAATACACACATCGGTAGCAAAAACGCTCGGAACGGTAAACGATATAACGCGGATATACCGTAATAAAATTCCCCGCCCTCCATACAGATAGTTCATACGAAGCGCTTATAAACTCCCCTAAACTTATTTATCCATTTGCATAACGTCAATCCGGCGTGCGAAATAATGGCTCTTTGGCGTTGTAAAAAGAAAATTCTTATAAGCGTGTGGAAATTCCATCAAGAGGCGAAATAGAGGCGGCGAGTTTACTGCCTTGCCTCTTGCCTCGGAGCTCTGAAAGGGTTCGTGGGAGCTGGTAATAGAGTAATTTATCCAGTTCCGATAACGGGCAATAATCCTTGGAGCTCATATGAAGAATAAGCGTTCAACCGACTCTCAGATATTGGATTCGGTGCTGTGCAGCGCTAGATAAGACCAAGTATGCGGATGCATGCACTCTCGTGGAGTTAAGGAGTCAGTGACGCTGTTAATTGAATTACTGCATCATATAAAGTTAGTTTGCTTGACAGATATGCTACAACTTCAATGTTAAAGGAATTTAGTAGAAAAATCTTCTTCGATACAAATTAATTTACAAAAATTGCATCACAATAAAATGATTTTCAGAATAGCGTCGCGTTGAAAAATGCAAAAAGATTTTATCGAATTCAATTAATCGGACACAAAAAATTATTCATGTCATTCGTTAAAAACATACGGAGAACAAGTCCATTTAACGAGCTGATGATGTCAGAACGTTTCGCTGGTACGTTCCATCAAAACATTCGTAACGACCGCCGTGTTCGAATGACCGATATAATTTATCGAATCGAACAAGCGCGTCAATTTACTCGTTGCGGGCGCGGCGTCGTTATTTTAAAATCGGTACAAACCGTCTATTTATAGAGATCATAATAGAGATTTGTGGTTACGGTTCGGAAATTTGTGGTTGTGCGTTGTGTGCCGAAGCAAACCCGCCAATTATACGGTTAGTACGTTTCACGTGATTTGGGGCCTAATCGACTGATAATAACGATTGTTTAGAGTTTACCGTAGACGAAGTGACCAAATAGACTCTTAATAGGTAATTGAAGGTGTTATAACACTCTGTTGTTTGATTCAACAGGCACCACTGCCTAATCTATTTCAGCTTTATAAGAACAGTGTTCAACGCTGCTGTGTCCTAGTTTGAAGAGTGGGGTTAGTAAGACGTGAGGCGTTCCAACTTAGTGCTCAAGTGTAGCAACGCACCTGTGTCCGGTCTCAGGTAGAACTTAATCCTATTTGGTGTTGATTGCGATTAGATGCCGACACCTTAGGACTAAGATGCCGCCTCACTTGTAAATGTTTCCAATAATCACATTCTCGGACCGAAACACAATAAGTGGTATCCCCGCCGCCGCCGTATATTATGTAAATCGCAAATAGTGCAAAGTTCTGTGCGTAAAGATACATTTAGTGTTGTGTGTCGTGATATGGTAAACAAACAAGAAAAACGAACTAGATGTAGAGTTTATAGACTAATATACCACTAGTGCGTGTCAATAGTTTCTCCCCGCTACCGCAGTTTCGCCGTGACCACGATCCATGCAACTGGGTAGAAATATAGGTTATTAAAAAACCGCATATCGTGAGTACCCGTTACGTAATTAAAATGTATAACTTCCGCGATAATATTAACTTAAAATCGTATGGTATTCCTCAGTCGAACTACAGTTATACCGCCTATAAATAATTATAAGTCTATTTGGTTTGTTTGTCTGTAGTTTATGGGATCTGACAATACAAAGTGTTTTGAAAGCGTAATTGGCTTGCAAAAGACATTTTATGGTCAGGTGGCAGTTTCAAAGCTAATACTTTGTTCTGTTGCTGTGGATTAGTCCTCTTAAAGAGCATAAAAGAGCTTACATATGCGGCGATTCTACGTTGCTTCAATACGATAGTACCACTTAGTAACTAGCGAGTTGTTTACCGTAACGTGATCTATACAATGTCACAATGTAGTGACAATATATATAAGATATAACAAATTTTGTGTCTCCGTTAAAAATATATGTAGAAACGTTAATGCAATAGATAAAAAAATGGTTCCTTTTCAACTGCCTTCTTCAGTCAACAGTCCAGGTGAATCAGATGATCGGATGACACATTCTACTTCTTTTGCCAGACGTGTTTGCTATTTGAAGAATCTTTCTTTCGAAATGATTATCGGTCTTCGAGAGGCTTCAAGCCCGCTGCCACTTCAGCCTGCTAATGTTATTAGAAATATCGGTTCAGTTTTTTGTTACGAATTTTGTCGAAACATCAACCATCTGTAATAAGTATTTTTACTTCATAAGAGTTAACATGATCATGTAAGCTTCGATATTCAATTGACAAGCTTAAAACCAGCACAAATTTGGTTAGGAAATATCCAACGTTATTGCACTCTGAAAAGTAATGTTCCACCTCGTTATCAGACTAACTAGAAATACTATTGCGTAGATGTCTCGTAGACCATCCTGTGCTGTGCATTCAAAATATCTCAAGAATATTTTGCGGCAATAAATTTCGAGTTCAATGTCTACGTGCTAAGATCCAGTTCAGCTTGTTCGCCATTGGCACTTGTACGGCAATGCGTTCTTGCCGACGATAATTCGCAAGGCCATTAATATGGAGCGTTGTATAGGAAATGTTCTTCTCATCTGGATCCGCTCAAGCTCGTGCTTCGGTAGTGTTAAGATATATCCAGAGTAACGTCTGAATTTTAATGTTGTTTACCTGCCATTCGCTTAGTTCGCTTAAAAATTTCAGTCTTCTCATGTACAAGGAACGCAATTGAAGCAAGGCGTTCCGATATAGCTCGAGCGAAACGTGATTGAACGTCTTAACATCGTTGGACTTTTTATCTTGGAAAATAAAGTTGAAGCGGAATTTTAATTTAATTAACGGTATAACGGATTCAATCCAATAATATATTTTAAGAAAATATACAAATTGAATAGTGGAGTAGTTAAAAATGAATTTCTAATTTGAATTAACGAAACGAGACCATTTTTTTTCACTTTGAAGTGATAGAAAATATTATGCAAATTCTTCTTCTTAAATCTGAACAATAATGGGTGTAAATTACAAAATATCGTTTTTTGAAAGTTGAAGTTGAGTTATTTTCACTTGAACAGAACTATCTAGAAGATTAATGCTAAAAATTCTCAAGAAAACCCGGACCTAAAGCAGTGATGTTCGTTGAGTCGTTTTACGGAGGCGTTAATCACAGAAATGGTGTCTTGAGGCAGTTGGGGCAACTTCGCCAAGATAACGGTTATTGCATCGTGAATATCTTATGTCAAGAATCGTTACAGGGAGTTAAGCTAAATAATCATGGAGATTTTTATGCACAATAAGGAATCATCGTTTTTCCCTTTGGAGTGCAGATCACCATTGATTTTAATTTTAAATATGTCTTTGTCTGATTTGCGCGGGCCTTCTCCCACAACTGGAAAAGCCTGGAGCACACTTCACCACGCTGTTATCACCATTGATTTTAATCATGTCTTTGTATGATTTACACGGGCCTTCTCCCACAACTGGAAAACCCTGGAGCACACTGCACCATACTGTTACAATGCAGATCGGTGGAGGAAGTCTCGTGGTCAACGCATGTTTTCATAAGTACAGTTTTCACTATTAAAAATTATGTTTACATTAGAAAATTTATTTGACTTTATATCGTTTGAAAGTTTACTCGAATAACATCACTAATAACGTCTACATTTTATTTGTATCGAAATCTTTTCTAGAAAGTCATCATAATATCTTTTATCTCTTTATTGATAGACCTTATTTTGAAGCAAGACTAGTGCTAAGCAATAGTTTAGTAATAGGATAGATATATAACAATAATCGATTTAAATATAATTTTATTTATTGTCATCTTTTCTGCAACGATTTTTTTTATATATTTTATAAATTACGCGTCTTACATAGTACTGTTATTCTGTGAATTTCTATCGTTTATTGCTATCATATCATTACTCCATTTTATCGCTGTCCTCCTACCATACTGTAAATAGATTTCGAGAAATACATACCAATCACATGGTACTACTTGCGTATTAATTATCGACACAAGACCTACCCGTTCGACGACCACACGCTTTATCGTTAAATCTTACATTGTACGGAATTAACACCTAGTATCATTATTTACCAGTTGACCCTTGATGCTAGTGATAATTTTTTGATAGGTTCATACGAATCAATGTAATTTAAATTTGTTTTCGTTTTTTATTGAAAAATGAAAACAAACGATTATGTTTGCGGCTGGTGTCCCAAATGGATTATCGGGTTGCGTTATGGCATCACCACGGCGCGAATTGTTACGAGAAATTCTAATTAATCCGCCAAAAATCTGCGATTCGAATCCCGACGTGCGTGGGGGAGGGGATCGGTTATGGGTTTGCGGTTATGGGTGGATGTTTGCGAATTGCCCGATATTATCTTAATAGGATGGCGAGCGAGATTTACCGCACCCCCTGCGTATCAGGGATGAAACGTCCCGTTCTCCAGATTATATATAACATATTGCCTGGAATTCTGCTTCCGGAAAAATAATTATACAATATTATCTGCAACTCAAGTAGTGGCAGCCTAGTGGGTAAAATTCCGGCCTCTCACACTAGTGGTCCCGGGTTCCTACTCCTCACACATCTTTGATTTTTCGTAGTTACATGCGTATTAGAAATTAATTATCACTTGCTTTAAAATTAAACGAAAGCATCGTGAGGAAACCTTCACATCAGAAAGTTCTCTATAAAGTTCTTGAAGATGTGTGATGCTTACCAATTCGCGCTTGGTCAACGTGGTGGATTGCCTAACCCTTCTCATTCTGTGAGGAGACCATTGCCCAGCAGTGGGGCATTAATGGGGTGATGATGATAACTGTAATTTGAATGTCTCATAAGAGATGTCTTACAGGTTTTAGTGTGAGAATAATAGTTCTTGGTGTGCGTCCAAGGTCAACTTTATTGTGATCTATATGCGTGAAGAGAAAACTTTGTGGAGTACAAAGTTTTCTCTTAGGCACCTAAAGGTATTGCTTCAGGTTGTCATTATCGGATAGCAGTTGTTAAACCTTGTCGGAGGCTTTGTGGGCGATTTGAAAATATCCGACACGAATTGGTCACTAACCCGTATGTCATCGTCCCGCATTGGAGCAGCATGTTAAACTATGGCCCAGGCCTCCACCAGTTGTGTGGAAGACTCGTGCCCACCAGTAGCACGTGAGGGTAGCCAACCACTTAGCTATAGTTTTCGCAGCTATTATTTAAAATTTGATCTCAATATTAACCACGCTGAATACGTTTTTATCTAAGATAGAGACTATTTAAATTTCAAACTATTTTTGTGGGACAAAGTATGACAGTTAGATTTACGATAGCCGGCGGAACTGAAGGGCTCTCGACACGCCCTTGTCGCCGCGGGACTGACCTCGTTGTTCTTAATTGGCTCACTACCTCAGATATGTAAATGGTAATTGTAATATCTAATGAGATGTATTCGACGGTTGGGTTTTAAGATATCTATTAATTATTTTTTATATTTCGGATATATATGAATGACATCTCAGTGGTAAGAATCTGATTTCCCACTCTGGAACTCCGGTGTTCGTATCCCAGATACCTCAGATTATTAGATTAGATAAATTTATTTATTTATTCTTTTTGAAACACCTTATACTAAGGGTTATAAAGAGCGAACATTATGCTTAATGGCATTCTGTACCGGTCTATCCCGGGCTATGGTGAGAATGTGATGAATGTTCAGAAAGTGAGAAAATGAACATTAGTATTAAAAAAAAAAAAAAAAAAAAAAAAAAAAAAAA
>DWKL01004350.1:0-10657 GCA_018249415.1 Phareas burnsi
GATATTTGGAGCCTGATTTTGTTTATAGTATCAGTGTTATTTTATTTTAAGCGAATTAATTATTTGCACAACGACTAAATAAGTACCAGGGCTCCATAGTTAAAACGAATGAGTTCATAGTAACCGCAGCTTTATGTCGTGACCGCCGCGAGCCGCTGACGGATCGCCCCGCTCTCTTGTCCGCTAACAGATCTGAACGCCTCGTACCATACCTGGCCACTAGGTACGATTTATTATACTTTTGGTTATAAACCTAGCCTACCAACCAGCACTTGCTTAATTTGATTATCACTATGTCCCCCCATTCTTACTTTTCCCTTAAAAAATTGTACCGTTTTAATTTTTTTTATAGAAAAAACACTGTAGTCATCGGACGTTTCGCGACGCATAGACAAAGAATTATTTTTCATATAAAGTAGAAACATGATATTAGGGTAATCGAGTAAAAATTGCTACTAGGGCATCATAACATTACAGTAATTGCCGCAGCTTACGTCGTGACTGCCGCGAGCCGCCGATGAATCGACCCGCTCTTGTTCAGCCCCCTTATAGATCTGCGCGCCTGGTACTTGGTCCCTACATAGACGCCTAGCTGCTGCAACGTGTGCTGCAACATCAATAAATTATCTTATTACTTACAATAGTCGAGTTTACTGAGCTTAGTTGTATGGATGGATTTTGACATCTTACGCCGCAGTCCGATACTCGAACGTCGTTCGAGTCGCAGTAATTCAAGGCACCTTTAAATTTTTTAAGTTATGTTTGTACATATTGATTATCAGTAACAAGTGGTAAAATCATACATACGTTCGACCGGGTATGTACCACCACCGCCCTCATAGTCCGCCGTGAAGCAATTCTTTTATTTTGATTGGATAGGCGTAGTTGCCGGGTACACTTACAGTGAGGCGATCACTATAGCCCTCAGTAGTAAAGTTGTGGTTTCAGGTTAAATTACCGTTAATATCAGGTGACATGCAGGCGTTTACTTCTCTTGTCACATAAAAAAAATCAAGACTGATGGCAAACACCCTAGAAAATCTACATGCCTAAAAGTTCTCTAGATCTGCTAATTGGGAGGACGAGCAATCACTGCAACATATCGTAAACCTATGACGACTGGAAGATAATATTTTTAAACAAACTAAAGTCTGATTAGTTTTAATTAGTGATAGCGTAGTGGCTAAGATTCCGGACTGTCACGCTGGGAGTCTGCAGTTTGAATCCCGCACGTTTCTCTGATTTTTCGAAATTATCTGCGTATTAATTATGACTTAATGGTTAGGATAAACATCGTTAGGGTACTTACAAACCTGAGAGTGAAGTTCTCGAAGGTATGTGAAGTCTACCAATCCGCACTAGGTCAGCGCAGTGAACTTATAGCCTAGCCCTTTTCAATCTGACAGGATACCCGTGTCCAGCAATGGGACATTAATGGGTTAATAGTGATGATGATTCTAAATCACTAGTTAGCTTAAAAGTTAAGTTTATTAATTTGCATATATGTATTTGGGCATCTAGAAATCCAAATTAACCTTATTTATATATATTTAATACTAACATTTAGCTTTTATATGTGAGAGGAGTAGCAAAATAGTGTGCAAGACAGATAAATGATCATTTCAGACCAGGGAGATCCAAATTTAACCTCAAACAAGACTGAAGTCTTTTTTTGATAATACGTAGATGTATTATATTTCTGACGTGCGTTACTGCTGGTATGTGCCGTGTCTTCTGCCCTTAATATTAAAATTTAAAACAAGCAGACTTTAATTTACAATAGCAAATTCCATAGTAAGTTACATCTAAAAACCAAGGGGAACAGCTATGAAAAGAAGGATAAAGTTAAAATGGTAGAAATGCCAGTCAAAAAGGATATTTTATAGAGCTCCATAACTGGATGTAGCTGGCACAGATTATATTAGATTAGTAGCCCGCGGGAGAGATTCTAATCGTACTATAACACGCGGCAAATCTACCATCTACTACTTTCATGCCATTAGTAGACGCTCGCGGAGAACCAAATTGGCAAGAACTTGGCCATGTGCTTTGAATTGTTGAACTTACGTGTAAGGCTAACATTTCTTAGGTATGAGAATAGAATTACAATATTTTTTACTGTTGTTTCTAAATCTGGTTATAGTACCCGCTAACAGGTGAGCTTTTCTGTACTTTTTATAGCTTCAATATCATCAACTCATTAATATGCACTGCTAGGTACTGGTCTTCTCTCATAATGAGAAGGATTAGGCCATCTACCATGCAGGCCAAGTGGGAATTAGCAGATTTCCAAATCAGATGTGTAGGTTTCTTTACAATGTTTTCTTTCACCATTAAAGCAAGTGACAGTGAATGTCTAATACGCACATAATTTCGAAAAATCAAAGGCGCTTGCGTGTTGAATTTCGGACACCGTGAGAGGCCGGAAACTTAAAACACTAAGGTATTAGGCTTTACTTTCCTTTCTATTGCTTACTTCTAAGCTAAGTTAAACGAACACACAGTCCACCTGATCTAGAATCTACTCCAAATAGGATTGAAGTCCAATCTGAAGTCGGCCACCGATGCTTTGCTACTCCTGAGGACTAAGTTGGAACGCCACGCATGAATCTTTCTCCCTTACCACAACTTAAACTAGAACGCAGCAGCGTGTAACATTGCTTTTATAAAGCAGAAACGGTTGTGACGACCGTGGACGGAAAAACGTAGAATAAAATAACCGCCAAGTGTTAGCGGCTATCTTTCTCACTCGTCATATCACACTTCACGTAACAATCAAAATGTGCTTATTATCAAAACTGTTTCATTTATTCATTTTCATTGATACATACGTGACGATATAGAGACACTAAATAAATAAATGATCCACATGCATCCATCCATATTAAAAGTTGACGGCGCGTCTGTAGCGCCATCTAGTTAATAGTAAGAAACTATGATCAGCGGACGAGAGTGGAACGAAATGACAGTTGCCACTCTAGCGAAACGTCATTGGTGACCGAACGCGAGCTTGAAGGGAGATGTCACTGGCGGACATTTTGAGAGAGATTTGAAAGCGTAACGGGTGACAACGACGGATCGCTTACGTCCTTCATTTAAATCTAATTTAATCCTTGAATGTTATAAAGTTTTGTGTAAATTAATTATCTGATCGTAATTAAAGTGTTACGCGAGTCATATTCACGGTCGTTGTTTCTTTCTTACCACGCCCGAATAACCCACATAAGATGAACCATTCTGATGAGGGAGATAAATCGCCTTTAGATAAATGACACCTACATAATATCTACTTAGGATAGATAATAGTTCAATCGGGTTCCGATCACGCACGCAACTCCAATTCGCCCTAATGGACATATAGATATTAATTATCACTTGTTTTGATTGTGAAAAAAACATCGTGGGGTAACAACAAACATGCCTGAGAATTCTCCATAAAAATTATCAAACCAACATCATCATCATCAACACATTAATGTCCCACTGCAGCGCACACGTCTCCTCTCAAAATGAGAAGGATTAGTAGACTTCACACATCTTCGAGAACTTTACAAAGAACTCTCAGATGTGTAGGTTTCTTTAGGATATTTTTCTTCATCATTAAAGCAAATGAAAATTAATTTCTTATAGGCTTCGGTTCAGAAGTGTGTGAGGTGTTCACCGGGAGTAGGATTCGAACGGACACCCAGCGTGACAGGCCAAAATCTTAACCACTGGGATATCCTTGCTTGCTGATGGATCCCATATTCCAAGCTAACCTTGTTCATTATGACAACAGACCCGTACTCAGCAATGGGACATTTATGGGATAAAGATGATTATAATATTGTTAATAAATTAATGAGATACACACAGCCCTAGTGCCGACTACTTAGGGGACAATCCCTCCAATTACGATTGCGCAATGCTGTCGCCCCGAAACACCCACGCCGCGTGACTCCGCGCCGGCCACTATCGCACCCATCTGATGCACACTGACTGTAGCTTCACTGTTGTATGATTTTATATGAACCATCGATAATTTTAATGAGCTTTCATTACATGTACCTTCCATTTCTAATCTCGAAACGTGCATATATTGCATTGTTTTAATACGTAGTACTAAGACTAGACTGCAATGCTGTTTATGTCCCACTGCTGGAACGAGTCCCTCCCCACAACAGGGGGAGGTTCAGAGGATACTCTACCACGCTGCTCCAATGCGGATTTTTGGAAGTACGGATTAGTGACCAACCCATGTGAGATGTTTTCAAACCGCCCACAAGGCCTCCGCTAAGGTTTATACTTTAAGGTCGGTAACGACTACTATACAATGATAACGACCGGGCCCGACAGCTTAACGTGCCGTCCGAAGCACGGAATTGAGCATGAATTTAACCACTAGGCATTTGGGCGGTCACCCAACCAAGTTCCGACTGCGCCCGACGTTGCTTAACTTTGTAGATCGGTTACGATCTATGCAATGTGCGGAGCGATGCGCACTTCTGTGAATAATACAATATTCACGGGACCTATATACCTCGTGGAAAGCACAGCAGGAATCGAGCATGCAGTACAGATAACTTGTAGCTTTGCATGCACATCCGTAGTCAACCCCAAATGGATTGAAATTCTGCCTGGGGTCGGCCACAGATGCGTTAACCCGAACTAAGTTGGAACGCCCCGTGTGTCTCCCTCACAACACTCTTCAAACCGGAACAAAGTAGCATAAAACTGCTGTTATGAAATACATCACCTTTGTATCTATGGTTGCTCCACTATGGTTCGGTGTGGTGCTACCTTCGAAGGTTATAGTAATTATACCCATATGCATATAATAATATTACATCATAATTAATACTTACGTCTTTTTGGGATCAATACAGATATTCAAAAGCCCTTGCTACTTCTTTTACTTAAAAATAGTGAGACATACTATTTAATTTCAATTTTAAGTTGGGTAACGATCGAATTTATAACCCACTTTTGAAAATCCATTCATGTCACTAAAGATAAATTAACATTAAGAAACAAACACAATTAATATGATAATTTGCATCCATCGTGGACGAATAGATCCATAAGTCATTCGAAGTAGTCGTTTAAAATCAGTATCGACAGCTGATTTACATCCAGCAAGGTAACGAGCTGGTATTTAGATTAAAAGAATGCAATACATCACCAGAACTTGGCTTACGCAGTGCTCTGGAGGTCAATCACCAAAGCAAACATGTTACGAAATTGTTCGTTAATTGAAGAAGGCAATCATAACTCTGCATGACCAAGGTGAGGCGGCGGTCGATTTGAATTCGTGGGAGATTTGTTTCAGGTGTGGTACAACGCAGAAAAGGACAGCGGGTGTCACGTTTCTACTTTACGATATACACACACAATTGGACAGTTCCATCAACTACGGACTCCTCATGGGTCGGTTCTGAATGCACCACGGCCAAATCTATTTCTATCTTATTAAATAAACGCTAATGTGTTCTGCTTCGTGTTAGTAAACACGAGGCGTTCCAATTTAGTTCTCAAGGGTGCATCAGTGGCCAACCTTTGGTAGGACTACAATTCTATTTGGAGTTGATTCCAGGTGTCCACAGGCGGCAATAAGCGTGTGTTTGGGATAAATAAGCATAAGCACAAAAATATATAATTATGGCAAATACTGCAGGTACTACGACCAATCTCCGTGAATGATCCATTGAAGATTTAAGAGCATCAATTCTCCGCTACATCATTTGCCTTGTACTACCGGCGCTGCACACTTTACGCAACCACCGCACGCGATATCATTACGTTCCTCGGGTACAAAGACAAGATTTGCTATTGAAACCGCTTGTCTTATTTTACTGTTACTGAATATCGTGGTACAGTTCACCGTGCGATACTTCGCCCCATTGTTGTGTTTATGAATGTGAGTATTCGGCGTACATTCTGGTGAATGTTGCAGTAATATCCTATCGTAATAACGCCACTCTCGACAGGTTCTTGCAACTGTGCGTCAAATTGATGGACGATTCAGTTTAGTGGGATACTCTTTGGTGACACGGGTTTTTTATATGTGTAATGGATGCAGCCAATCGGCTTCCAGCGCACCAATCGTTGACTTGAAATGTTCACTGCTTGAACTATTTCCCTAGAAAGATGGGCTTTGCTGTAGATACATCGAATTTTCTGTGCATGTTTTCACAGGTAAACCTGTATTTAAACTCATGGCACATCTCCATTATTAACGACAGAGGGATAGGTACAACCTTTGTAAATTCAGTCTTTACTCGATTCAGCTATTCAGTCCCAAAGAAGTGTTCCTGATGAATGAGGTGAAAATTCTGTATGCAAATCTTTTTCCACTTTATAAATAAATTTCATTGTCACATTGTAACAAATAGTTATTTTAGAATTGATTAATATTGTTGTATCGTTTCATTATCTATGTCACACAGGTACATAGCATGTCGTACGTATGTATACTGCAATTTTTTTAATTAATTTTCGATTATCAATTACTTAGCAGTCTAACCAGCGTATATGTGCCCGGCGCACGCGCCCGCAATTAGCCCGGTTCATTACGTGAGCGTTAGAAAGGCAGCATTGTGAACAGCTCCCACGGTTTTCTAATGCCGAGTTTTAGTGAGCTGCCTCCGCTCATGTGTCGTTAGCCTTCGCTTATTATAGAATTTTTATGGTAATTAACAGGCGATATAAGGTAGAACTTCGATAAATCAGCGCCCGTGTACTTTTGCTCATGTATTGTCTGAACGTTTTACAACTGGATGCCATACTTGTGTTTCATTTTGAGGAATCAATCTTTTATAATCTTAAGTTTGATGAGGTTACTGTAATCCTTTTAAGTAAATATATTTTTGATTTATTTTATAATAATCTTCAATATGAGCAAGCAGTGCGGGCCGCTAAACACATACTTTAAAATTCCATAAATCAAAGATTATATAACCAATGCCAAATGCAATTTGAAAATTAGTATTCATTATTCATTACGTATCAATTTTTTTTCGGTACGTATTGTATTTACAAATAAAAGGTTAACGTCAGCACGTCTGTCTTACAATGACTATTCTGTAATCAGAATATTTGATGTTTGTAATAAAATCGATTTCGGATCAAAATCTTGATAATCAACAAAGTTGACGTGTAACACGTAGCTCAGGACGACACTGTGCACTTGACTTCTTGGTTCAAGACGCTAGGTTCACGCACTCGCGTTAGGAAACACGACTTTGATACTAATTAGACATTGTATTTTGTAAGTTACAATACCATGTACTGTATGCATGTAAGACCTTAAATTTATTATTATTACATATAGTTATATAACATGTAATTTTCTTCCAAAACAACACTCGTTTGAACATGTGTGTAATAGTTAAGATAAAATGAAAATATTAAAATACGTACTTAGAAACATTACTAAGTTTAGGATGTAATCGAAAATGTTTTAACATGGTTAAGCATTCACTAATTTTATCTAAATAGAGTCTTTATAGGCACAAAAAAATTTTAATGAAAAGACTGACTGAGATGAAGTTATCAGCAATTTTTTTTTAAATTTCAGATATAATCAATAAACACTGACATTAAATAAACGCGGATATAGTAAATATACTAAAATAAATCAAAGTAAGCAAAGCTAATACTGCGGTTGTGATTGCTAAACTTCAAGTGGAGTGCATTCAACAACAAAATGTTGTCATGGGACGTGACGGTTTGCGGTACAAACTGCTTACGTATTGTTACAACATTATTAGTTTTGTTTTACCGCCATCACTAAACGTATAATGAGTGTCGTTTATGTTTGAGGAGTAGCAAACAAGACTGCAACCTATCTGATATTAAGTGATCACTGCAGTCCATTGACACCCACATCTAACTTCAAACAGGACTGAAGCTCGATCTGAGGTCTTACCTAAATGCGTCACTGCCATTGAGAGCTAAGATGGTCGCTTAACTTGTAAGTATACCTAACAATTATACCACTCCAACCGAAACAAGAATTGCTTCACGGTGGATCCGAGAGCAGCGGTTAAATCCCCCTGTTGTAACTTTATAGGTCTACCACATGTTAAATACATTCACAATTATAGAAGTCAGAATGATTGACCAATTGAATGATATTAAGTTTTCCCAACACACTTCGATGTTCTCACAGACTACACGAGGTCTGCCTGCACACCACCTCAAGCGTACATAACAATATATGTAGAACAAAAATAATCATTTGCTCCTGTTGTTAATAAGGCGTCCCAACTTAGTCCCTAGGGGAAGCAACGCACTTGTGATCAAAAACAGAAGAACCGTTTAGCCATTTTAGAGTCGGCAATGGGTTTTTAGTACCTATGACCGATAACAGGCGAAACTTTTGGTCTGGGTAACAAATGTTTAGAGCATACTCATTTTCAGCTTCTATTACAAATGAAAATAATCCCGAATTGTGTACACCAAAGTTACAACCAAAAAATGTCAAGGGTAACCGAAATTTGCATAACGTAGAATAGTTATAATATATATTACGCTGACCAGTACAAACTTAAGTATCACGTAAGTAACAGTAAGTAATAAAAGTATCAAATGAGAGTGCAGCAACAGGAGCAACCCGCGGCCTTAATCGCTCGCTTGTGATACAAACAATAACGGATCGATCCGATCATTCATTCCAACTGTGTAATTTTGACGAGTCGACGACCTGTCGCGATTGTCTTATGGCGAGGCGATTACAACCCAAAATAATTGAAAGGCGGTACTCCTCGATACTGGATTTCATTATGAACTATCACATACACACCAATTTGTGAATAATAACAATGATGGTGGTCTAGTGGTTAAGATTCCGGCCGCTCACGCTGGGTGTCCGGGATTCGAATCTCGCACGCACCACTGATTTTTCGAAGTTATGTGCGTATTAGAAATTACTTATCACTTGCTTAGACGGTGAAGGAAATCATCGTGAGGAAACCTGCAAGCCTGAGAATTCTCTGTAAAGTTCTTTAAGGTGTGCGAAGTCTACCAATCTGCACTTGGTTCCCGTGGTGGAGTATGGCCTAAGCCATCTCATTCCCCCCAACTCTACCTGGTCGCACCATCAAGTTCTTTCAGGTACAGTTATGGGCAAAATGAAATTTTTCCTTTTTTCCTTTATGAAACACGATTAGTCTTACATGCCAGTTGTGTGTCGACATATAGGAGACATTTTTGATATTCTGACATATAACCGGGGCCTGATGTTTCGCCTGTGCGGTATCAAATCGTTGCACAGCGGAACATACAGACGACACCAATATGAAGCACACGGAGTCGATGCGGACTATATTGTATATTATACATATATTTGTAAATAACACTGAGAATCACGGACATAATAAAAAAAAAAATAAAAAAAAACCCATCTAATTCTGGGAGAAACCAGTACCCAGGCAGGCTACGTATATGCGTACATTAATGGCTTGCTGATGATGATGATGAAACGTGATACTTACACGAATGTGGTCTGGTTTTATAGTCTGAATTGTACTTGCGCATAAAGCAATATAATTGATCATTATAATCATAGTGATAGGTTGACGCTATAACTATCTCACTGCTCAAACTGGGTCACTTCTCAGAAGGAGAAGCCAATACACTAAGCATAGCCCACTCCGCTGGCTAAATATAGATGAGATAGAGATATATGTAGGTTTCCTAACAATGTTTTCCTTCATCGTTCTATATAGCAAGTCATAATCTAAAACGCACGTGAAAATGCGGAGGTTGAGACTCCGGACACTCAGAGGGAGACCAGAATCTTAGCACTGACTGTGACTGCCTTAAGTAAGTTTACTCGCAGGCGACTAATATGATAGTACTCCTCATTATCTAATCACTGATACCAATTCATCTATAAAGCAATTTTCGCAGGAATCCGTACTTATTTGCCAATGGTTACTATGAATCTGCTACCACAACTCACGCTTCCACGAGCTCCAGTTTTGATTAAATCGATATATTCTTACAAAAGATTTCAACGGGTTCTTTATACAAACAGATATCGAATAAATGTATTGAGATGATAACAATAAAAAAAATCTGCAATATTGGACACATGTTGAATAGCCAGAAAATTCCTTCGGTTAAATACAGATCTTCTACAGCAAAATATGAAAAAAATAATTAATAATTTCCCCGCTTCAGGTGACCGGAGGATTGGCAGTTATTTCGCCCAAAAAAATCGCCCCGCTATTCAGCGAGGTAACGCTGCCAGCGTTCTGACTTTGCCACGGGCTGGAGTGTTGGATGGCATATTTAATTTGTAAGTATTTATAAAGTTATAAATTTATGGTTTGGCAAATAATTAAAAATATAATATGAAAATATTACAAAAGAATTGAATTAGCCATTAATGACGCCCGTGTTACATAAACGCTGGTTTATCCACAATAAAAATTAAATATAACAAAATAATAATTATTTATTTAAGAAAAATATCAATTTTTACATTACTAACTATAAGATTTCAAACTATGTTACATAATAAAAGGGGCATTAACAACACTGTGCTATAGTTATTTTTATATACTGTCATTGTTAATTATATTTACAAAATCAATGTGAAAACGTTTAAATTGATACTTCGATATTATTAAATTCTTTCCAGAAAGCAATAAACCCCGATGAATAATTTGCA
>DWKL01004351.1:0-10657 GCA_018249415.1 Phareas burnsi
AAATTTTGAATCGGTGTCATTTATTAGTGGAAAATTTGCTGATGTACGTTAAATTTTTTTATGTTTAAGTTATTATGGGATATTATTTGAACAAAGAAGAAACAGCTGATTTTCAGCAATGGCTTTATATGTCCCTTGCTGGGTACGGGTCTCTTCCCACAACTAGGGAATGCCTACAGAATTCTCAATAATATTTGCATATATTTTTAAGGCTAGGGGACTTAAATGGAAACGACTAAGAGTAGGTATTTGTTAAGATTAACTTACATTTGGTGTCACGAACTCTGGCCTAATGACATTCTTGTGATAATTGTCGAAGAGTGCCACAAACGGTCTTATCGTGGGACCATTCCAAACATTCTCGGGGACGTTTAAAAGGCTGAAATAAATAAATTACAAAATAAAATTTATTAAAAAGAAATACTCTTTTATATCCTAGTTTTATATTTTCTGTAGAACTTTACATTTTGAGTAAAACCTAGACTCTATCACTTTTTGTGACGTCTAAGTGTTTGCGTGAAAGTCTTAAATATTGTTTCAACTTTTCTGATATTAATGTGTGCAAATAAACAGCCAGATGAACGTTATACCGATACCGTAAACATTATACCGATAATAATTTCGTAATCTCAGACACCTCAATTTTATGTATATATATATATAAAATTGAGGTGTCTGAGACAAAATTGATTTCTTACTTAGACAAAATTGATTTCTTGGCTGTGAAAAACTAAGATTGAGAGTGGGTTTATATCTGTAGATTACCTAATTCTAGGAGTTGTATTCACATTTATAACGTAATGGACATAACGTTATGATGTTAGTGTTATTTGAGACCCGCCAATTTACGCAAGATTAAGCTCGTAACTGCAGTAGGTAACTATGTAAGCATCTAGATCATCTTTGACTTGACTTATAGGTACAAGAAGGAACAAGGATATCCCTCTTCCGTGACTGTACTGATTACCGGTGTAACGCTGTAATCATTACAGCGGTCTGCAACGCAGAGCGTTCCGGGTTCAACTCCCGTCCAGACGGGAATCTAAACGATTAATTAAGGTTTGAATTAAAAACGCGTAATGATCGAAGTGCACAACGCCCCGCGGCTTGCGTAGATCGTAATCGACCTACAAAGTTTAGCAACGGCGGTCAGGAATTGGGTAGGTGACCGCTAGTGGCTCAATTTCATGCGCGCTTGCGTGCTTCTAATGGTTCTTCCAATCCAAAAAAGGCTGTAGCCAATGACCGATAGGCGACTGTAATTGTCACATTCTATCTGATCCTCTGTCTAGACTAGAAAAATTGTGTTGGTTGAATGAGCAAAGCAATATCCTTGAAAAATTATGCTTTTAAGAAGTAAGCTTGTAAACCGATCCACTTTCATCGTCACGACTCATTAAGCTATGTGTACTAATATACCAGTTTAGCTTTAAAATAACTTTAAATATTCAAAAGTACTTACTTAGTTTGCGCCTCGTCGTTCTTCGACATGGGGCTGGTTTTGCCTTGTAAATTTACTTGAATGTAGTTGTGCGCATTGTTCACATCCGCGTTGAACATTTCCTCGCTGAGCCGCAGGAGGTCATCGTCGGTGGTGGAGTCCTGCACTTGCTTAAGTAGATCCTCGTAGCTCTTCTTCTTTGCGTAGTCGACCACGCCGCCAACAACCGTGCCGATTGTCTGCAGAGTATTCGTTGCGCTGTTCCCTTGCTGGCCGGTGACCGAGTTGCCTATCAGATTAGGCAAGATACTGTTGAATATCTGACCTGCCGCGTGCGCTATGTCGTCAGCCCGACAGGCGGCTATGCAAAGTAGAAATATTATTGTAGGTTTCATATTGGCTAAAGTACGTTGAGTGTAGCGCGATTACGGCGCACTAGTGATCGCTGGGCTAGCGGCGAGTAGGCGATTCTACGACCTCTGGGTGACGTCACCTCCCAGTATGTGTGGAGATACGGCGTGTTATTGAGATTCAACCCGCGGATTTCCAGTTTTAGTAATGGCGGTTGCCCCGAATGCAAACTGCTGAATTGTAACGTGGTAAACAAAATTGACCTTCATCTTTTATTATGACTGTTAACTAATACCCGTATTAGGTATATTGTATGTAGTTCGAAACAAGGAAAAAATCACGTAAAGCGTACTTCCTCTGAACTGGATACAATAAACAATTTTTATATAGATTTTTTATGCTCTTTCATTGTGTGAAGGTGGTGGCACACTACGGAGGCACCATTTCCACACCTATTTCTGTTTTTTAACAGTAATGTTAAGTGCTGCTGTCTCCTGGTTTGAATGGGGATAAATAATATAGCGAATAAAAGAGAGATATGATAAGAGGCGTTTTAACTTAGTCCTTAAGGGTAGCAGCGCATCTGTGATCGACTTACGCAGGACCTGAAGAATTGGATCCTATTGAACCCTAAACAGAAAAACATTGATTTCAAATATTCAACAAATTCTATATAATTTTAAATATGAACTAGACATCTTTTATTTTGGCCGATTTATTTAAGAAGAGTAGCAAACGAGCGTGCGAGCCACCTGATGTTAAGTGGACACTGCAGCCCAAAGACATTTACATCTAACGTCAAACAGGACTGAAGTCCTAGCTAAAGACGTACATAGCATCACGATTCCTTCGCTCCAGTCCCGAGGACTAAAATAGTCATCTCGCATGTAAGTGGACCAGATAACCACATCTCTCCAACGGAAAGACAAGAAGTGATTCACGGCGAATTTTGTGGGCGGCGGTTTTGCTTCCCTGGTTGAACAATAGTTCTACCATCGACCCTATCGTAATTAGTCTATTCTGTTATCTACCTACCTATTTATAAAATATAGTGGGTACACCAATGTTTATATAGATAGTAGTACTTCCAATATTATTTAAATTTACACATTGATATGCAAGTCTCAGCGGCAAATGTTTTGCAACCTTCGACAAACGGTGATTAATTTATATTAATTGATTGCTTGAATTGATGTAATATTGCAATTGCAATATGCGATTACCTGTCAGACGGTATAAAACGCTTTCTACTCATAATCTAAATCCGTCTCATGGGTGCGATAGTTATATGGACGAGTATATAAAATTCAACACTCAGATCCAGAACAGAAATCTAAATTAATCACTTAGATGCCTGGCCAGGAATCGATCCCGAAACACTGTAAATCAGACCGGTATGGTCACCTTCGCCGGTCACAATAGGTGAAATTGTATCGGCGTACGCAAAACAAGTCCTCATTAGAATCGCATTTCGCGAAATGTTGCAAAGTCCTAAAAGAAAGTCGTCGAAAGGGGACATCATCAGAACATACGGTCGCAGGCGAGTGCACACCTGCAATGCAACTCTTGCGTGCAATGCCGCTGCGGGAAAATCTCATCTTAGTTTATGTATTATGCATCGAGCCGGACCATCACTGGGATGCAGTTAAAGAACTGTACGCGGTAACCGTTTAGAATCTGTTATTAGCATGCTGATTGATAAAATGCTATTCACTGTTGTACATATTTAAAGCACCTATGATAATAATATTTCATTTGTATCTTGAATAAAAGTTCCCTTATTAAAATGTCTTTATTTACATTCAAATACAGAACATTTTACAGCAGAGCGATAGAGACACAAAACAACTAAATACATGTATTTTAGATAACATTTTAAATAAGATGTTGAACATTAATTGAACTTCATTTGAAACTAATGACAGTGATAGCTTAGTGGTAAGTATGAGGCTTCTGTCTTTGAGGATCTAAAGTTCGAATTTTGGGAAAACACCTTATTAGATTATTATATTCGCGTATTAGAAATTATTTATCATGTGCTTTGATGGTAAAGGAAAACGTCGCGACTATATTTTATTGGTAGATCTAAGAGTTCTCCGTAAAGTTCCCAAAGATATTTGAAATCTATCACCCCCACGCATGACGTGTGTAGTAGATTACTGTTTTACCTTTCTCATGCTGAGAAATTCGTGCGCCGTTGGAAAGTAATGGGTTGATGATCATATATAACGAAATATTTTAATTAATGTTAACAATAATTAAATTTGGTGAAAATGCCAAGAGATCATAGTGATAGGCGTAATGATAGGCGAGAGACAAAGATCATATATTACAGATACACAATAGTAAAGTTCCATTTTATATGGGTTATTGTGTTTGCATGTCCGGATGCTGCAATTTACGTTCCTGCTCACATTGAACAAGATATAAATTAACGTTGAGATCACAGATGACTTGGACGAGATTTTTTCTGTATAAACGCTTATTATAACTAATTGAGCAATGCTAGATGGTTGATAGATTAACATGATGAATTATTGTTACATAAAGAAAATTATTTTTATTGTTAATGTTTGAACGGATATTAAAGACTTTTTAGGCAATTTTGTATGAGCAATAAGTAAATGTGCAGGTTGCTTGATACAAATACAGCAGTGATAGCCTAGTGATAAGATGCTGGTCTCTCACACGAGCAGTCCGACGTTCGAATCCCGCACACACCTCTGATTTTTCGAAGTTATGTGCGTTATCAGAAATTAATTTTAACTTGCTTTAACGGCGAAGGAAAACATCGTGAGGAAACGTACACATCTGAGAGTTTTCTTCAAAGTTTTCGAAGGTGTGTGAAGTCTACCAATGCGCATTTGGCCAGCTTGGTGGACAATGGCCTAACTTTTCTCATTCTGTGAGGAAACCGTGCCTAGCAGTGGGACAGTAATCGGTTGATGATAAGTAAGTAAATCTCTTTTAATTACATAATACTAAAACAATATGTTCTTAGAAATGTAAATATATAAATTCCGTTACGAATATTATTACTTATTACTTTATAAACATTATCTTGGCGTTTACGGAGAACACGTTATCGCAAAGGTCACGTTTGGCTAAGGTCGACACAGTATTGCCAGTACTCGCGGGCAGTCTAGCACAAGAACGCTGATTTGACCCTGCCAAGTAATCACGCATCAAACTTACCGAAAATATCTAGTACTGTCCATACGAGGCTTAATTTATTTAGTTAGCATAAAGTGACGACAGGTGGCGCGCGTGTACTCAGTGAGAACGATAGAATTTTGATTTTTCACTACACTAACACAATGAAGGCCTGCGCATTTGTTTTCTTGTTCGTCTTTTGTTACGTTGAATGTAAGTATTCTTCGAGATCCGACTTTCATACCTGCACTCGCATACCAGATAACATCTTGTGTGCGCAAATTAAAAGCAGGCTTTGTTTTCTCATGATATCTCGTACGCTTCATTACTTTGTATTTAAATTTTCCTCTTATCTATATTTTTAACGATCGGTTTTGTTTTTTATTCGTTGAAATGTTTCGTATTTAGGTACTAATTAATAATGCACGGTTAGAGTTATTAAATTTGATACAATTATATACAACATTATCATAATAATTTCATGACACATACCTAACCTAAAAATGGTCATACATTTGTTTACATCACTTCTTTTAGATCTATTAACAATTGGCGATTTCTTTTTAATACCGTTCAATTAATTATTTCCAGGTCGTAAAACATACGCGCCTATAGACAAAAATGCAAACCTTGCATTCATTAATATGGAGAGCGGCGGAATAAGACCCGCTCCTCGTCCACCGGCAAGTCAACCTCAACCGAATGCACCAGCACCAGCTAAACCAGCTATATCCCCACCAGCATCACCGACCAAAGCAGAGCCTCCATCACCAGTCCCAACACAGAAACCCGTAGTAGCTCCAGTAACTCCATCGCCTGCACCCAAGCCTGTTTCAGCAACCCAACCGGCACAAATCCAACCGAAACCAGTGAACCCTTCTCCCGTGGCCAATCCCATCACGACTCCTGGACCCGGCAGTGTCAAGCAGTTAATCAACTTTTACGACAGTCAGGGCAAAGCAAGTCCCATCCGCCCGTACAGCTACAGCCAAGCCGTGAAGCAAGGATAAGCAAAAATAATGGATAACTTATTAGAACAATAGTAGAAGCGATTTTACCGCTGAAGGTTCGGAAAGGGAACGTTCGCAACAATAAAACTCTTTCATAGTCTACTTTTTGAAAATACATATACATATACATTTTATAGTACAGTGAAAATAAATCTTACGTTTATTTAACGTACTTATGCGATATTATTTACTTTCCTCATCATAAGTCCTTTGTTGCCCCACTGCTGGGCATCCTCTTTTTTCTCAGAGGGTCTCCTCTCAGAATGACAAAGGTAAGCCATAGTCAACCGCGCCTTTGAGAATTTTAAAGAACTTTTAGATGTAGGTATCTCACCATGTTTTCCTTAAAGTTATTAGTTATATATAAAGTATAAATTACAGATATCCATGCCAATAATCCGCAGTGCAGCAATTATTGTGGTTCGATTGGAGAGGTGTGTTTTTCGGATACGCTTACAAGCAAGGTGATCATCTTAGTCCTCAGGAATAACGAATCGACGACAACCTTAAATCGAATTTCCGTACTGTTTGAGGTTAGATGTACGTGTACGTACTATGAGTTGCAGTGATTACTTAAAATCAGGTAGCTTGCACGCTTGTTTGCTACACTTCTCACATAAAAAAGTTATACAATATTACAATAATTAAAAAAAAAGTTATACTTTATTCATTTTTTAAATCTTGCTCAAGTTATGCCATCATGAAACTACGTGTTAATACATATATAACACCTGAAAATGTTTACGACAACCGACTCTATATACTAGTACGACGTAATTTACGAACACAATTTCTCCTAATTGTCTTTCTTAATGTTACGGTGAAATTTATTAAACAAGGCAAGAGTTACCTTTATAATATAATTACACTGAGTCAACGACCGCCACATCAGCCGGATACATCTTGTGACATAAAAGACACAAAGACGTAAAACATTGCAACAAAGCCTCCCACTTCAGTAGTGAAAGTGTAAACAACGTCAAAGTTGCAAACCCGTGTATGTATTAGGGCTCGTTCAGATGATAGACTCATCTATTTAATTCTAAAGTATTTTACCTTGTGGGTATTTAACTCGTGTGGCGCAGTGTTTACTTTACGGAACTGACGCGCAGAGGGTTCCGGGTTCAATTCCCGGCCAGACAGACAGTTATATTATGTTTTAATGATACATCTTGTTTTAACGTTACATATTGTTTTAACGGTACATCTTGTTTTAACGGTACATCTTGTTTTAACGCTACATCTTATATTAACGTTACATATTGTTTTAACGCTACATCTTGTTTTAATGCCAGATCTTGTTTTAACGCTACATCTTTTTTTAACGCTACATCTTGTTTTAATGCTACATCTTATTTTACCGTTACATATTGTTTTAACACTATCTTGTTTGTCTGAATCAAGCCTTAAAGATATAAGATAGTGGGCGAGACTCCCTGTTCTATATTATGTGAGAGTCTCGGATTCCAATGAGATTTTCTCGGCGAAAGTTACAAATAAGATTGGAAATTATTTTGGTTAAATTATTTGTATTATAATATTGTTGTATATTTGTCATTGTGTTTTATTTTTGTTATGTTAATCATTCGTTTTGTGATGATAAATACAATACAATATAATATTATCTATTATGCAAAACACCACGAGAATAAACAGAACAAAGAAAACAACATAGGAAAACAAACCAGGAAATAATGTACTGCAAGAATTAATTTTGTGATATATTCAATATATTACGTTTATTTAAATAAAGCTGGCTCTAAAAGGTTTATACACATCAACCTGTCAGTTTCCAATGTCACTTTAATTCCTGTGAAAATGTATATAATTTTGATATTAGCGTCTAAGGATCAATTTAGTCTATAAGATTGCTGGATAAATTAAATACTACTATGTAGTCTAAATTTAAATTTTGAATTCGAACTTAAATTCAGGATTCAAATTTAATAAATGTGGGCATTTAACAAATTGAAGAAAAACGATACTGCCAGCCATTGCCAGCTATTCTTCCAGCTAATCATAAGGCAGTTGGAAAGAGAGCTAAGGCGGTAAAAAGAAATACATATCAACGTTCGTGGATGACAGTGATCACTAAACATTAGATGCTATATTTTCCCATTTACTACTTTTATTAAGAATGTAAAAAACTTTAATAAAAACAGTGCTGATCTATTGGTTCTATGATAAAGATGTTATTCGGCATTTAGGTCGACGTCATAATTACAGATTTATATTTGTTAATACAAAATTACAAACTTTTATGTGTGTGCTAATGTTTACTATATTTAGTTGTCAACTAGAGACTGTAGTTATTTTAGTTTATAAAAGTTGAGAATGACCGTGGAATTCACCTGATATTAAAAGGCCACTGCTGCCCATGGACATCTGTAACAAATTCTATAAAAACAGGTGTCCTACCCGACGCCGATTGAATATATATCATCGGTTGAATGGAACAATGTTACAAGTCAAATATTTCATGTTCTTGATTGTTCGAAATTCCTGTTTATATTTTTTCTAAAAATTATTATCATAAAAAATAAGATTAATTGTTTTTTGTCCTCTATAGTTATGTTCTGCATTGTTTGTAGATTTTCTGTCATTTGAAGCCCTCTCCCAATTGAAAATTACAATGACATTTTTCAATAAAAATTAAAAACCTATTTTAAAAATATGACAGATTCCAACTTAACCGATAGCACTTGTTTCTATTCCTGAGTACCCGGAGACCTCTCGAAAAAGTAAAAATTCACTTAAAATACCCTTCAAAGCAGAAAACAGCAGTGTCATATTGGTACTGTAAGACAGAAATAGGTTCTGTTGTCAATAAAAGTTCTACCACCTTTAATAGAGCTGCAAATGTGACACTTTCACTTTCAGTGACTCACTCAGGACATCCTATGGCGTAATACAGCACGCCTTGCGTTGTGCAATGTTATGTACGCGTTAAATATAACGATAATAAACAATGATTCAGATGCGTTATTGATGTTGCAACGTTAAAACCCCAATTCAACGCCCGTTAATTGGATTCTTAAAAATCGGACATTGTATATTAATTTTATTACAAGTGTGTTATTAATTAGACATGTCAGTTAACTATCGTAACAATTATTGTGTCTAATTATTAATGATCAGTTTGTGTAATGTTTTATTTATATTTTTGTACAAATGTTTCTATGTACGTCGCTTAGTGCCAATCATAGCGCTCTCACACGCAGAGGGTTCTGGGTTCGATTTTCAGCCAGGCAGGCGTCTTAATATAGAATTTAGATTTCTGTTGTGCGTCTGGTGTTTATGTACTTGTGTTTGTGTGTGTCTATAGCACCTACAACATAGGGAATCATTGTGTGGCGCTGTGAGTGTGGCAAGCGTTATTTATTATTATTATTTATATATATTTATTATTTTACGGGTTAAGTTACAGTCTACCGCGGTGATTAAAAGCCGTTTGGTAGATTTTACACACCTTAGAGAACTTTACAGAAAACTCTCAGATGTGCAGATTTTCTCACATTGTTTTCTTTGGCGTTAGAGCAAGTTATAATTAATTTCTAATACCCGCATAACTTCGAAAAATCAAAGAATTCATTTTTATAATTGAACAATAAATAATTTCAATTAATTTCATATATTTATATTTTTTTTAAATAACGAAAGAATCATGTAAAATAATAAAAACAGTTTAATATCTCTTCTATATCTGACTGTTGTACGGTGTATAATTAAAGCAAGATCATTAATGCATCATGCTCGCGACAATATCTACTTCTTGCCATTAGTCCACGGCAAAGCTACATGTAAATCCGCACCATTAGCTGTTAACAATAGCTTGAACAATCCCACAACAACCCATCGGGAATAGCTACAAACAATGGGCTTACCCTAACGCAGAACGCAGTGTCACCTTATCTGTGCACAATAACAAGAGATCATTTCGTGGCTACATGGATACCATAGACGAACTAACGAAATAGATATCTGAAATGTACTTTTCATGCTACGCTCTGATCGGCCAAGACTGCGTGCTTGTAGGTAATATGTAGGATCTCTTTGACTAATGTAACTATAAAATTTTATTCAAAGTTAAACTAAGAAATTTACTCTAGGATGTTCTATAGACGATCCGCGTGGTACAGCGGTTATCCTACTGGTCTGTCACGCAGAGGACTCCGGCTTTGATTTCAGGCCAAGCAGACATTTAAATGATGAATTTAGATTTCGGTTCTAATAATAATAATAATAATCATTTATTTCAGGCAATATAAACAAACATACAAAAAGGTATCATTGAGTACAGGGGCCCATAGTATAAATACCTTACAGACTAACATACATACTGCAATACTGGTTCTGGGTCTGCGTGTTTGTTTACTTGTCTTTGTATGTATCCATGGCACCTACAGGGTCACTCCTATTGTGGGGCTATAAATGTGGGAAGGATTTATTTAGTATTATTTACATTCTGTGTTGTGGATGCCGTACATACAAAGACGAGTTCACGAGTACTCAAGATCAAACAAATACCCAGAGTCAGCCTGAGGATCTATACCCACTACTCTACATGCCATACCGGTATGGTAATCAGCAGGCGCATGTAAATATGTCGTGTTTTGTATTAGGAGTCAATTTTGTTACTGTTTGTGATGGCATTCTGCTGGCGCATAAACGCATTCTGGTGGCGAAAGTAGGATTACATTCT
>DWKL01004352.1:0-10656 GCA_018249415.1 Phareas burnsi
ACACATATAGCGAGGCGACCATCATAGTCCTCAGGAGTAGTGACGCATCCATATACAACCTCAAATGGAACTTCGGTGTTGTTTGAGGTTGGATGTGGGTGTCCATGGACTGCGGTGACCACATAACATCAGGTAGCCTGCATGCTCGTTTGCTACTTTACAAACATAAAAAAAAAATTATGGGCATCCCTCAATATTTATTAAGGTATTCTCCTCCCGTTTGACACTTTAATGTCAAGTGTCAGCTAATAATAACCGTTGCTAACATTTTTTTTATTTGTACGCCGATTTGCGGCAGTATGTTGGAAACCATTTCTCTGTTACCAAGTTATCTGTACCCCTGGAAACAAAAAATCATTGTACATTTTAATTATGTAACGGGTTTTCACGATATGCGGTTTTTTAATTGCCGAAGTTTCGACCTAGTTTCACGAACGTTGTCACGGCATAACTGCGATAGCAAAAAAAATATTGACAGACCCAAGTGGTAGATTAGTCTATCTACGAAACTATAAATACAAGTTCAGTAACTGTATTACCACTGACAGGTACAGTGACTGTACCACGATCCATACGACTGGGTTGAAATATCGGCAATTAAAAAACGCATATCACGAGTACCCGTTACATAAAAAAAAAAAAAAAAATTAGGGGTTGACATAGATGTCCATGAACGGTAAACCAATTACCATCAAGAGGACTATATTCAAATGTTCTATTTCAACACTAAAATAAAATTTATAGCTCTGTAGCCCTCGTCACCTTTAGAATAAGGATTAGGTCCATATTCGACCACGCTTACCAAGTCCAGTTTGACTTCACATACTTTTAAGAACATTATGGTAAACTCCCAAGATAGTAGGTTTGCTTTTATGCTTCATCAATAAGAACCCATTAATGTCCCACTGTTGGGCACGGGTCTTCCCAGAATGAGAAAGATTAGACCATAGTCCACCACGCTGGCCAAGTAGGGAATATTCCGAGTTCGATTAGCGGCCACATACATCTAAATGATGAATATCTGTTCACGGTATCTTCATCGTCAAGTCTTTACTGTTCCACTGCTGGTCGTGGGTCCTTTTCAGAATAAGTGCGGTTTGGTAGACTTCACACATCTTTGGGAATCTACATTGAATTCTAAGTTTACTCACAAGTTTTTCCTTTACCGCTAAAATAAGTGCCAATTATTTTGTAATTCGCAAGCAACTTCGTAAAATCAATAGAGCGCGCCTGGGATTAGAACCCTAGACCCAAAGCGCAGGACGCTCGAATATTACCACCTAGCTATAATTTCTTCTACCTTTGTTTAAGTTACATACATTTAATATCACATGACATAATCTAATTAGTTACAGTCACGTAACATAACCTGCAAATATTTATTGTTCTAAAGTTCAACGCGGTTCAAAATACAGTCTCAAGTGAACTCAGGAACGGATTAGCGGCATCTAATTTTGAATCTCAGAATTGTTCTACGCGGAGACTACAGCGGAATAGAGGAATGCTTTGAACGCGCATATTCATATCAACGTCGATTTCGAGTTCCGTTCGCTATTCGTGTTAAAAATGCTGCACTAATTAAAAATACAGACTCGCGAAATCGCGTAAATCTGAATGATTAATGAACGAATGATGAAAAAATGAATGTATAGAGAAATGAATGAAATAACGAATAAATGAATGTATGAATGAACAAATGAATGAATGTATAAATGAACAAATGAATGAATGTATGAATGAACAAATGAATGAATGCATTAATAAAAACAAACAAACGCTTTTGCACTCATAGCCACATACGTGTCTTGAGCACTATGGACACACTCATCTGGAAATCTAATTTCATAGTTTAGATGTTAGCCTAGCCGGGAACCGAACCCCAAACACTGTGTGTCACACTGCTATGACCGCTGCACCACGCGGATCGACAAATAACGAATAAATGAAAGAATGAATGATTGAATTAATTAAATATTGAATGAATTAATGAATAGATAATTGAATGAGTGAACGAATGAATTAATGAATTATTTATTTGCAATGTTGTGGTTCAATAAAATTAGACAGTTTCGAAATTGTTTCTTGGAATTCCATAACTTATTTGTTGACAAGTGATTATCGTGCTTTCAGCTAAGCCAAACCACACATCAAGCTAGATTACAAAGATGTAATTATTTCACTTCGCAATGAACTTATTACATATATATTACATACACATATCAATGCGTATGCGTGTATGTGTGTATATGGAATTAAATTGCCTATAGCTATGAAATTATTATTAGTATTATTGAAGGTAGAGTCCTTGGTTAAATGATAGACGCACCACCGCCACGTATTTTTACCTTATAACAAAGGAGTTTAACGTTAATGTATTCTGGTTTATATGATGTCGTAAGGAAGAAACAATTACTCCAGATGTTCCAACTTAGTCCTAAGGAGTAGTAATGCATCCGTGTCCGACCACAAGTTGGCCTTCATATCTATTTTTTTTTTATTCTGCTGATAATTCACATATTGGAATGTATAACACATTGTACAATTTACGCTTATTGGATGGTTTGATACACGAAAATTGGGAAAAGTTTGTCCTATAATAGGAAGCGATTTGATACTTTATAATAAGTCATTTCGTCCCAAAGTACACGTCAAAATGTCAAAAAATGTCTCCTATATGTCGACACGCAACCGGCATTTAAGACCAATCGTGTTTCCAAAAGGAAATTTGATATACCCCATAACTGTGCCTGAAAGGCCATGATCGTGCGACCACCTTCATATCTATTTGGTATCGATGACAGATGTTTATGGGCGATGGTGACCACTTAACATCAGGTTGACTCATGCAGTCAACCTGATGTTAGGTGGTCATTCGTTAAATCTATGGTATAAAAATATTCAGTATGGCGTAATATACAGACAAGAAATTACACAAAAGTTTAATAATAATACTCAGATTGAGGATGGTTCAAACTCCGGTCTCGAGTGACTCGGGAACAGATTAGGGGCATCTAGTTTGAGATCTCAGAACTATTCTAAGTGGAGACGCGAGCGGCATAGCGAAGTCTTTCAAACGACTTCGGACACGTTCTTACCTACTTCGTTCGATTATCAATCTAAGTTTAGTCCTTAACAATAGCTTCGAGCCATAATTGAACTAAATGTAGTTCTGACTGAGAACCTTTTGTTAATAAAGATAGGTTCTATAATAATATGTGTTTACTGAGTAAAACATTTTTTGTAGTAGAGTTAATAGCGATGGGGGCAATCAAAGCCTTTTTACATATCTAGCGGATAGTTTATTTCTAGAGAACCTTTTTATATATACCAGATATTCTTTTTAAAAAGTCTCTACATGACATCTTATCCTTCAAACTATTTTTACGCCATCTTCTACATGTCTCTAAAACTATTATTTTCTATATATTTACACAAGTATAAATGTTTCGAGAAAAACTGTAGTGTTTTATAAGAAAATCATATGTATACTGGCTATTGATTTATGAACCATTAAGCGATTCATAGATACAATCAATATATGTATAGTCTGCTATCGTAATAATCGTCATGGATAAGCAAAATATAGATGAAAATAATGCGGACAATCGGCCTTCGCCTGCAGATTTTGAGCTGTATCTGCCTTGGGCCTGTAAGCAGCTGCAATTAGAATCTATTGTACAAGTCCAGAAAATATATCAGAGTGAGTAGACAGTTTGCATGTGTTGTGTTAAAGATGTGACAAGGCGATATAACTATAAGGTTTGATAGGTGATAAAACTATAGTTCGTCTGGGGAAATACCACCACCATCCTCATAATCCGCCGTGGAGAATTTCTTATTTTTCGACTGCAGAGGTGTTGTTGCTGGGTACACTTACAAAGAGATGGCCATCTTATTCCTCAGGAGTAATGACGTATCTACGTAAGAACACAGAAAAAACTTCAGTTTTGTTTGAGGCTATCTATAGGCTGCAGTGACCACTTAACATCGAGTGGTCTGCACGCCCGTTTGCTTTTCTTCAAACGTAGAAAACGTAACTGCTGTGTTATAAAAATGCATTCCTTTCTTACAGATGAATACGTCAGCGTGGCCATGACAGAACGAAGCAAGAAGGGTAAAAGTCGGGGCAAACTGACCCAGTCTCGAATAGAAGTGAACGTTGACCAAGAAAAACAAGAACGGAGCACATCAGCCACAGACATGCGTCCAGTTTTCGACAAGTGTACAGCAAAAATCATAAAAGTTCAAGCGATCTATGACAGCATTGAAAACTTGGTGCAGATAAGATTCCAAAAGAACACTCAGTTGCCCCGCATCATGATCAAAGTTATAGGTCTCATTATACAGTTTCAAAACTGCTTAAACACCATCACCATTCACGGAGGACTCGACCTATACACAATTTACGAAATATGCAAGTTTCTTCCCACGTCTCATATAACTGATATATGCTTGGACGGCTGTTATCTTAGAGAACCGAATTATTATCTTTTGCTGGAGCAAGCTAATCTTTTGAAGTATCTCTCACTCAGTAGATGTAAAATCGATAATATGACTGTTGAGCGCTTATGCTCCAAACTCATTTATCCGTTGCCAGCTTCTAAATCTTTGTCGATTCTCAATTTGTCGTCAAACAGGATCACGGATGAAGGTGCCAAGTTCTTAGCAAATGCCCTTTGTTCGAACAGACATTTGAGCTATTTAAATTTAGCCAACAATATGATAACAGACGAAGGTGCTTCCGCAATCATGGGCAGTTTAATGGAATTTCCCTTAGCGAGTGATGTAGTTCTTGCAGCTAAGACGAGACACATGAGCTTCTTAAATATTAAAAATGACATGATCGCTTCAACGATCAGAGAGCTCAGATTAAGTGAAGCTGATAAGAGAGCCGCAAGACGGAAACAATCGCGACCTGCGCCTGTGGCTGTGAAGAAACTTAAAGCAGATAAGGATACGTCGCAAAAGTCACTCCTAGATCCCTTTGTCAAAAGCCTAGCTGATATGGATAGCTCACTGCTAGAGAAAGCAGTAATGATTGTGGAGAATGCGTTAGGCAATTTTATAGATCCGTTTAGCAGTACGAATACGGTAGTAAGAAATGGTATTACTTATTGTAAGGGTAATAATGTTCTCTGTTCTTTGAATCTTTCGTTTAATTATCTGAGTTACTTGACTCTTAGGAAGCTGCAGTCGGTCCTGTTGTATCAGAAGCTAGGAGATAGGAAGCCTAGAGGTCTGATGAGCGTGTCAGTGGAAGGAAATAGTATGCCAGTCGCTTGCAAGGAACTATCGCAAATAGACGATATCCTGGAGATCAATCTGATAGCACAGACCCGGAGATTGTCCGCTAACAAGAAACGACCTCAGTCGAAATCCATTGCCCGCCGATTTGACATTTAATTCCCAGTTTATAATGTTGATGTTTGTATGCTTTTTAAGTTTAGATATAATTTTATGTTTTAGATTTAATTATATTATAGTTTTTGATCTAGGTCGTTGTTTAATAACATATTTATTGTAATTTTATAACGATTATTAAATATACCTTATAGGAAATTATTGGGGTATTTCCTTTTACATAACAGAAAAGACTAATAAAGGCAGAAGTCTCAGTTATCCGTGTAGAAGAAAAAATCCATCCTGAGGTCAATTACAGAATTGATTCTTGAAAGTCAAAACGTTATCGGACTTCAAAAAGTGTATCTAGATACACTTGAGTGCTAACAAAAAGTGCATCTTAAGGGAATAAACCCCACGGTTTAAGTGTTTTTTATGGTGTTCCTCCATTTTACATTTCAAATCCAGCCATAGACAATACAAAGTGCATCGCTTCACGGCGGATCACGGAGGCGTCGATGGCGCCTCCCCGGTTGAACTCTTATCATCATCAACCTATTATTATCCCATTGCAAGACACGGATCTCCTCTCTAAATGAGAAGAGTTAGTCCGTAGTGCGCCATGCTATCCACGTGCGGATTGATATACTTCACCTTTAAGAACTTTGTATAGAACTTTTATAGGTGTCAGAATTATAGTTATTCGGTTAGAGCAGTGTAGTTGGCAGGCAGGCTCACAAGCGAGACGACCTCATAGTCCTCTGAAGTAGTAACGCATCTACGTACAACCTCAGGTAGGGTTTCACAGCTACTTGTGGTTAAATGTTACATTAACACCTGTCCATGGGCTGGAGTGGCCATTTAACACCAGGCGACATGCACGCTGGTTTGTTTTTCTTCTAACATAAAAAATCTCTAAGGCATGTGGGTTATCTCGAGATGTTTTTGTTCACCGTTATATAATTTGTAACATAACTTCAAAAAATAAGAGGTGCGTGCGGGATTTGAATCCCGGCTACCCAGGCAATAGGTCGGACTCTTACCACCAGACTATCGCCGCTTATCTATCTATTTTTATTTCAAATAGGTACAGCGAAAATACAAAGACATACTACCGCCACTATTCCGAAATCAGCGCTCGGTAACGAGTCGGCAACGAATTCCGTAAGTAGGGGGACGGCGCGCGTCGATACGCCGGGAGCCATCTTAAATATAAGAGCCCCCTCCCCCGCCTCCTTAGACGAACGCTTTTTCAAACTGCGCTGCGGGTGGCGCTCGAAACATTTGGCGCGAGATCGCGGGATCGAATTTTCGATTATTTTTGTTTGGCACAAAATGAACGGGTCCTATTTGATATATTATTTTTATGTTTGAAGAATAGCAAAAGAGCATGTATGCTACCTGATGTTAAGTAGTCACTGCAGCCCATGGACAACCACATATAACTCAAACGAAATTGAAATTCTATCTGAAGTCATACGTAAATGCGTCACTACTCCTGAGGACTATGATGGTTGCCTCGCTGTAAGTGTGCCCGGCAACTGCACCTCTCCAGCCGAAATAAAAGCTGCTTCACGGCGGATTATGAGGGCGGCGATGGTACTTCCCCGAACGAACTATAGTTCTACCACCAGCTAAATGATCTGTAGTTAGTTGAAAAATATTTGGGGTCAAATTTAAATTGTGTTTTATATATAGTATATTAAGTAAGTATGTTAAGTAAGAAATCTTATGATATACTAAATTTATTACGTGTACTATGTCCATGTTAATATAACCCATACATCATGGTTATAGGTAGCTGCGACAAAAATATGATTGAAAGTGTTACACCACATTCACGACCGAAAAATTGTAATCAAATCAAATCAAATCACCTTTTTATATATTCGTTTTTTAACACTGCTGAAGGGGAGGTAAGGGTGGGGATGATGGAGGTGTGTTATCTATTCCTCAATAAATTCTAAGTTTGAGCCAGTAATATTCATAGAGTGAAAGCCTAGTGGTTAAGGTTCCGGCCTCTAACACTGGAGGTCCAGGGTTCGAATCCCGCACGAACCTCTGATTTTTCAAAGTTATGTGCGTATTAAAAATAATTATCGCTTGCTTTAACAGTGGAGGAAAACATCGTGAGGAAATCTGCATGCCTCAGATTTTTCTTTAAAATTCTTGAAGGTCTATGTAGTCTACCAATCTGCACTTCGCCAACGTGGTGGTCCACGGCCTAACCCTCATTCTGTGAGGAGACCCGTGCCCAGCAGCGGGACATTAATGGGTTGATGATGATGAATATTCAAAGATACCTACAGCATATTATTTAGGTCACTCTGTAACTCGTGGCCCAAAATAAAAATAATGGACAGGGTTATCGATTTCAGTCTCTTTTGCTATTGCTCCTGATTTTAATTCTGTTGAGACAAACATCTACTGAACCAATCATGTGCGTGTTAATTAATAAATTATCAATAGATTTACGCTAAAAGAAAACATGAGGAAACTGTCCTGAGAATTCTGTGTAATCTTCTTCAAATGATTGTGAACTCTATCAGCACTTGGCCAGCGTGGTGGATTGTGGACTAACTCTTCTCATTCTTCGAGGATACGTATGTTTAGCAGAAGAATAGCGGAGATTTGATATCGATACTAATAAGTATGGAAGTATATTAGAAGGAAGCACTAACTTACCCTTTTAAACCAGAACACAGCAGCACTATAAGCAAGAAATAAGAATGGCGGTGGTGCAGTGAACTCCAGCCACAGTTACTTTTACTTTTTATAGATGGTAGAACAACCACCACCGCCCTCACAGTCCACTGTGAAACAATTCTTATTTCCCTTGGAGAGGTGCGGTTGCCACACTTACAAGCGAGGCGACCATCTCATTCCGCAGGAGTAGAGACGCATCTACGATCCCAGATATAACTTCAGGCTTGTTTGAAGGTAAATATGGTTGTCTGTGACAGCGAAGTGACTATCTTAGTCATCGGAGTAACCCATCTACGTACGACCTAAGATAGGACTTCAGTCCTGTTTGAGGTTAGAAGTGGGTGTTGTTAAGCCGCAGTGGTCATTTGACATCAGTGACCTGCGCGCTCATTTGTTATTCTTCTCAAATAAAAACATAAATACAAATCAAATCGAAATATTTTTATCTAAAATAGATTCTTTACAGAATTCTTTTTATTCAAAACACCGCGATTTAAATATTACATTTTCAATAAGGTTATAATCATAGCATCATCATGAACCGATTTCTGTCCCACCGTTGGGCACGGGTCTGCAATGAGACTTCGAAAATTTAGGTCCGAAGCTACTATGCTGGCCTATTGCGATAAAGAAGATTCCACACATCCTTGATAACTTTACACGGAACTGTCAAACATATAGTTTCCATACGATGTTACCCTCACCCTTAAAGCAAGTGATAATTCGTTTAATACTCTGAACATAATATATATAAGCCCCAAAAATCAGAGATGCGTACCTGGGATTCGAATTCCAGTTTCCCGTGTGAGGCATCCTACCACTAGACTGTCTCTACTCTATACCTGTATGTATCGCTCCCTACTAGCGCGACTCGCAACAAACGAAGCGTCATATCTTGGAGATAATAATTTTCTTGCCGACTTCGGCATGGAAGCTAAATCAATACAGCATTAACTCACACATAGCCGGCCCACGCTCACGAATGCAACGTAAAAACTATTGAAATGAAAATATAAAACACACACACCGAGGCGGCACGCACACAACGGCAGGTGTACACGCTACCCCCACCCCGCCATGCGCCTTAGACGTTGGCTTTTTACATGGGTACAAGCAACCGGGCAGGTGTCGGCAACATTTGGTTACGATTATCATGTTTGGTTAATTATGTTACGTACCTATTTATGCATTATAACAGCAGTGTTAAACCCTGCTGTGTACGGAAGCTTCGGGAAATTCGGGGTAAGTACTGATTCCAGCAACAATCCATTCCAGCAAACAGTGAGAGCCTAGTGGTTAAGATTCCGATCTCTCACTCTGGATATGCGAGGTTCGAATCCTGCAAGCAGCTCTATTTTTTTGAAGTTATGTGCAAATTAAAAATTAATTATCACTTACTTTAACTATGACGAAAAACATCGAGAGGGGACCTACATATCTAAGGAAAACATCGTTAGGAAACCTGCATACTTGAGAGTTTTCTGTAACGTTCTTGAAGGTGTGTGAAGTCTACCAATCCGTACTTGGCCAGCGCAGTGGATTATGGCCAGACTCGCCCCATTCTGAGAGGAGATCCGTGCCCGACAGTGGGACATTAATGATTTAATGATACTGATGATGATAAGTAATTTTACTTATTCTAAAGTTAATTATAAATTCATTCAAAATAAATTAATAATTAAGTCTCTGAACAGAGTCATTATCAACCCGTCAAAACTCCATCCACGAACTCTACTATTAAAAAGAGAAATATTAGACAAATCTTTAGTCTAAAATTAACCTACATAATTCAATAGTGAAGCAATTCTTATTTTTCGGTTGGGAAGATGTGGTTGCCGGGTATATAGCGAGATGACCATCTTAGTCCTTAGGAGTAGTAATTTGAATACATTAATACATACGTATGTACGTTTGTTTGTAAATGTATTACCACTCTTAAGAACTAAGATGGTCGCTTACCAAGGACTACGATAGAGATTGTTCTCAGATAGACTTCAGTGCTGTTTGAAGTTGAATGTAGGGAACCACGAGCTACAGGTACTACTTAATAGCAGGCGGCCTGCACGCTCGTTTGCCACTCTTCTTACATAAAAACACTCGCTATGAGCCTTTGTACCTTACATTCTAGCGAAGACTTTAATTAAAAGTGATTAATTAAAAACATTAAATGATAAAGGCACCATATTACTAATGTATTATTCTAAGACAATGTTTAATTTACAAAAAGTACAATATAATACAATACAAATATTATTTATTGTACACCAAATTTAGGATATTATATTAAACGTAAAATATTCATAACACGATGTTACAAAAGGCGGGTTTATCGCTGTACGATGTCGCCAAATCGCCAAAGTATTGTATTTTTATTACAATATTTTTTTATATTGTAATGGAATTGATATTGATGGTGATATAAAAATAAACATGCAATCGCCGTGTGGTTCTACAAATTATTACCTTTATCATTATTTATTATAGAGCAGTGACAGCCTAGTGGTTAAGATTCCGGTCTCTCAAGCTGAGTGATCAGGGTTCAAACCCCGCACGCACCTCTAATTTTTCGAAGTTATGTGCGTATTAGAAATTAATTATCACTTGCTTTAA
>DWKL01004353.1:0-10655 GCA_018249415.1 Phareas burnsi
AAAATAATTTAATATATAATCTAATTTATTAAAGATAATATCCCTGTTTAAAACATAATAGTTAAAAAGGTAAACTTGTTAAAGTTATGATTAATAATAATAAAAAAAAAAAAATCATCATATTGTCGCATAAAATATCTTGCAAATGCAGTAAGAAATAACCGTTTAGTGACCCTTACTGAAGCCAAATTATCTATTATCGAATTACTAATTCTATCAGCATCCGAGATACAAGTCAAGGGTGCTGTTATTAGCCAAGTGGGACGTTGGACAATGAGCTTTTGATTGCCATATTGATCGGTCACACGTGCCATTTGACTGACGGTGCGTTTAGAGCTTTATAATCGAATGGTATCGATATGCATTGGTGATATACTGCGCCACATTTAGATATCAACGACCTATATCGCGATACCACCCGCTCGCACGCAGCGCCTAAGGGTCTTGTTCGACCGTAGCGAGTAGCGAATGAAACGAATAGGTCGTTATGAAATAAATAAATTAAATTGAAGTCGTTTCTAAATTCAAAATAACTGCCATTTTATAACTTTATTATTATGTTTATATCATACTTAAGAGAACCAAAATAAGAAACAAAAAACAATTTTCTAAAGTATCTGCCTGTCTGACTGAATATAGGCTAAACTTCGTAAAAAGCTGAACCGTTATTAATGGTACTTTCAATGTAATGATAAAATATTTCTTAATTATTCATACTTTATATCATAAAATATCTATAAACAAATACATAATGCTAACCGTCATGGTCTCAAATTATGTTGTAATTGAAATTTAACATATAATTGTGTAACGAGTAATTTCATTTCATCATCATCGACTAATTAAGACCCCACTATTCGTCACAGCTCTCTTCTCAGAATGACAAGGGCTAGGTCGTAGTCCACCACGCTGGCCAAGTGCGGATTGGTAGACTTCACGCACCTTCGAGACCTTTAAAACAGCTCTTAGATGTGTAGGTTTCTTCACGATTTTTTCCTTCACCGTTAAAGCAAGTGATAATTCATTTCTAATATACATATAACTTTGAAACATTAGAGGTGAATGCGAGGTTTGAACCCCGGCCACTCAGCTTGAGAGGCCGGAATCTTAACCACTAGGCTGTCACTGCTCTAATTAATAAAGTAAACTAAATTGCGACTTAATTTTCATATTTTTTATTGTTTTTATATTCGCTCATAACTTGCGCTGTTGTGGTGGAGCAAGTGATTTAATCTATAATAGTCTACTCACTGATATCCTTTCCATTGGAACGTGCAATGCTCAATTTCCACAGTGCCTAATGATCAAAGCTTTGACAGGTTGTCAGTGCATGAAATCAAGCGCCACACAGAATTAATTCTGAGCACTAACGCGATGACTAATCTGTTGCGCGCATTTACTTACCGCGAATTATTACTCGGTTTCGGCTTAAGAAAGTAAATATCGAATCTAAATATTTTAAAACGTTATCAATTTATTACCGCTTCGCAAGGAGTCTCAGTTTTGGGAGAAGCGACAAAAGTTTTCCAATTAATAATTCAAATTAATGAAGGAAAAGCTAAAGCTTATTTCCTTAATGGAGCAATTGAAGCTAGAGTTTTTTTTCAGATAGACATTCCCATAGTCTAAGTAATTTATCGTTCAAGTCCATTTGTTTAACCTTTTTTCCAAGAAGATTTTTGATATGATCTGGTATTTTATTATATTGACAAATATAGTTGCCCATGAAAGATCTGGCTACCTTTTGCAATCAACATTTACGTACCAATTGAATCTTATTTATTGTAAATAAATTATTATTATTATTGTTAAATATATTATATTACATCTTTTCTAATAAAATAACCGATAGACAATTGCAGATTGTCAATTTAAAATATAAACTTTTTAAAGTCACATGCACTATACAGCACGATATTAAAACCAAAAAGTTTGTCTGTATTTTTATTAAATATGTCCATGGAACATTTAGTAATAAAGTCAAAATTTTTGAGTGGGTGGTTGTAGAACGATAATTAGTCTGTAGAGGAACTCGCCACCCTCCTAATCCACAGTGAAGCATTTTTTGTGTTTCGGTTGGAGAGATGTGGTGGTCGGGTACACTTACAAGATGATTCTTTTAGTCCTCAAGAGAAGAAGCGCATCTACGTATGGTGTTAGATAGGACTTTAGTACTGTTTGAGGTTAGACGTGTGTCCATGTTCTGCAGTTACCACTTAACATTAGGTGGTGTGGATAGTCGTTTATCTATCTTTTCACATAAATAAATAAAGAAACAAATAAACAAAATTAAATTTTATTATTTTATTAGAACACTCCTTACATCGCAACAAAATGTGACTGGCAAATGTTACTTTATATATTCATTTTGTATCCCGTTATCCTTTAGTAGGTAACTATTCGACTGATTTGCGGTTGAACACTTGCTAGGTGTCTCGTGGTCGGTAGCCACCCAACGCTGCTCAAACCTTTCGTTTGACTTGACCATCCATACTTTTGCGGTTAATAATATTACATACGATAATGCATTTTCTTAGTTAAACAGTAACATAATATATGTATAGGTATAGGTACATTTGACTTTCTTCTTTTCAATCATTATTTTTTTAAGTTTCTGTATAATATGGTTTAGCATTAACTGCACCGCGGTTGGACACGGGTTTACGTTCAGAATAAAAAGGGTTACACCGCAGTCCACTACGCTGGTCAAGTGCGGAGTGACTTCACACACCTTCAAGACGTTTACAAAAAACTCTCAGATGTGTAAGTTTCTTCACGATTTTTAACTTCATAAGCATAAGCAGCAAGAGATAATTAATTTCTAATACGTACATTACTTCCAAAAAATCCGTGGTGCATGCGGGATTCGAACCCCATGTTACTGTTGTTTGTTCGCCATTTGTTTTATTATTTTATAGTGTCGAAATAGCAAACAAGCATGCAGTCTTGCAGGCAAGTCAGAAATACGTGTGACGTTGGCACTTCTGGAATCGAACCATGAAAAGTTTTTCCACCGTTATACCACTTTCATTAGAGAAAGATAGACTTCTAGAAGAAAGGTAGAGGAAAGAAGACAAAGTTATATAGGATTTAGAGGTTTAGGTTAGATTAATTAGTTAGGTTAGGTATAAGCTAGGGCTAAGTTAGAGTTTTAAAGAGGGATTAAGTTGGAACTTCTCATGGGAATAAATATACCCTAGAACATTTCAGAATACTTAAGCTTTACTGCAGTAGGGTAAAGTATATAAGGGAGTAATAGACGTGGCAATAGACGTAACTGCGCTTGAAGAGTTCTAACACCTTTTGACTATTCTCCCACCGTTTGCGCCGTATAATCCTTATACGAACTAGGGATCAGCGGTAATTGCTCGATGTTTTTGTCACCGGCCCGCATTCTAGCTCAGCTCCGACACTTTGTCCAACGTCAATGGATGCCAGATATTCCTTTTTTAATGATCCGACGGCTCATCATTCCGCTTGATTGCCTAGTTGCTGCCGAACAGTATTGTCAATTGTGTCTTTACACAACCGACACGTATAATAAAAACAAATAAATTGCGTAAAATTGATCTAGGACAAAACAGTACGTAACAATGTAAGCGATATTGTACCACAAAAGTTTCTTTTGGACGGGATCTAAAGTTGACAGTAAGTTATCATTTTTTTTATATGAGAAGAGTAGCAAATGACGAAACACAAGGATTGCTTCACGGCAGGTTATGAGGGCGGCAGTGGTACCTCCCGGACTAACTTACATACTATCCCGGACTACTATATATATACATAATATTTTAAAATGGTTAAAATTATTTATTAGAAACATCAGAGTATCGTGCCAAATATTTTTTTTTAACAGTAAAAAAACTGAGATATTTATGTTTGAAGTTGCTTCAATGCGGTTTGGTGGTGCAAAATACATGTTTTGGCCCGTGTCACATGTTTTCAAACTAAATATGTTTTCACGTAAAATACCTCCAATAAGGTTTAAGGACTACTATTCAATGACAATAATGAAGATGAAGCAAAACTTAACGTGCTCTTCGAAGAACGGATGTATTTTTACAGAGAATTCTCAGTACTCCAGGTCTCCTTACGATATTTTCCTTCACCGTTAAAGCAAGTGGCAATAAATTTCTAATACGCACATAACTTCGAAATATCAGATGATTCGGGTTCGAATCCCACAGAAGAGAAGCTGGAATCTTACCACTAGACTATCATTGCTGTTACAATGATACACAGTATTTTCGTACAAAGTATGCAAATGCAGCGCCCACCCTACCGCCTCTGTATTATGCGTCACATCCCGTACCATTTAAATACATTTTAAAATCGGACCACTTAAAAATACGACCATACTGTAACATATTTATTACCCTTGCGTGTCATCCTGCAATGATTATTATATTGTGTGTGCTATTTTCGGCGGCGTAGGCCGACCAGAATAATTTCTAACAAGATCATAAATTTTGCTATTAAACCACTTTAAACCGTTTTTTATTCTAATAAGTAACGACCGCCCGCGGATATGTTCTTGTTGATATTTGATATGCTAACCCGCTGTTTTTTATTTACTGCGCCCTACCTTGATGTTTGAGAACGATGATAAATTTAAAAATATAATATCCAATTACAACGCCGCTACTTAACAAACACCGCTCTCATTAAGTCGACTTGTACAATGGTACCTCATTTGCATAATCACAGATCGACACTACCATGACTCATATTAATACTGTGATTGATGGTACGGAATTCTTTCAACATTATAGTTTTGGAACTTGTGTTCTTAGTTTATCTGAAGTTAAAGTCTTAGATTAGATATTAGAACTCGTGGTTCGACTGCGGCGGGTCTCTCTGGCTTATCAGTGGCGTAGGCTGGTGTGTTCTGGTTTGAAGCGTATGGTAAAGCAGAGGTATAGATTGGTGGAGTTCCTCTTAGTGGATCTTCGCTTGGAATCCAACTTTCGTTTTATCATCATCGCAAAGAAATCGTAGCTCAAAGAAATTAGCAAAACAATATATACACAACACCTTTTATATGTTTGGTGACTGGAAGATTAGAGTAATTATTTCATACCACTAAATAAGACTGGACACAATATTAATTTAAATAATTGATTTAAATCTTAATACCGGTCGTAGATAAAATAATGTAGCAGAGATAAAATAGAATATGACAGCACAAACTATGCACGACAGATAAAGAAAATCCCTTACAATAAAGTTATTTAATGAGACCTACAACAGCTCTCCAAATCCGCCGTAAAGCAATTCTATTGTTTCGGTTGAAGTGGTATGGTTGTCGGGTATATTTATAGCGAGGCTACCATCTTACTCCTCAGGAGTAGTAACGTATCTACGCACAACCTCAGATAGGACTCCAACCCTGTTTGAGTTTAGATGTGGGTGTGCATGGGATGCAATGGACACTTAAAATCAGGTGGCCTGCACGTTCGTTTGCTACTCTTAGATGAAAAAAAGCCGCAAACAGTCAGAATTCTACCAACGCTATCATCGCTTCGTCAAATGGATTTATTCAGTCTTCCATATATGACATTTCAAATCACTAACAAAATATCCTGCTCATAGATTTAGATTGTTTCCACTACGTTCTCATTTTAACTCTGTGATCCTACTAGTCTGATTGCGGGTGCTCTACATGTCTCCTGAGCACCCTATATCGGCACAGCTAACGGTACCAGACATGTGTTGGACGCATCACGTCGTAAAACTGTATTGACCTTTGTCGTGACATTTCGTTGCGTCTGTTGCGTACGAAATGTCAATTCCGTGCCGCGGCGAAGGAGATAACTACATTAGAACGATTATTAGCTTAAATTCACTGTAACGAATGCAATTTATGTATAAATTGGAATAAGTCCAATAGCAGCAGTCTGGAAAGTACACTTAAATATATATTATTATTCTATAGGTCGATATAGATAGACAAAGAAACGCTCTCTACATTCATAGCCCGACACAAGGATATCTACTCTGTGTGATGAGTGTCATGGACATATACATATAAGACGAGTACACAACCTAGACCCAAAACAGAAATCTCAATTTTGTTAGATTGCCTAGCCGGGAATTCAATCCAGCGCCCTCTCCATGTCATACCGCCAATAATACGGACAGTTGTTAATAAACATCTATCCAATATTCCAGCTCAAAGGTGGTGGAATCCACAGAACATCACACCGACATTATATAAGAGGTAGAATCGTTGGACTCCGGAGATTCCACCGCCACACTGAATTCTGTCTTATAGCAATGTTAAACGCATCTATACAACATAACAAAATACGTAAATTGTTTACATATTCTGAATGTACACAACAAACATAACTAAAATAATATCCTGATGTTATATTCACGTGCAAAGCTAAAAAACAGCTGACGCATAAGACAAACCGAAATATTATTTCGCAAACGATTATTATTTCAACTAATGTGTATCATTCGGACGAAAAAGGTTAAGGACACACTATTCTGTTTTCGTAATGCATTCGTTTATACGTAAGTGCTATGGTATGTTTAAAAACCATTGTAATGTCGCAGTATTCACACAATATACAATATAAATTGGTGGTCCGCATCGACTCCGTGTGCTTCACATTGGGGTCGTCTGAATGTTTCGCTGTGCAGCGATTTGTTACCGCACAGGCGGAACACCAGGCCCCGGGTACATGTCAAAATGTCAAAAATGTCTCCTATATGTCGACACCCAACTGTCATGTAAGACCGATCGTGTTTCATAAAGGAAATTTTATGTTCCCCATAGCTGTACCTGACAGACAATGATGGCGCGACCACGTAGAGCTGGGGTGGAGACTCACACACTATTAGATAGGTAGGACTATAGTTCTTCCGGGGAGTTACCGCCGCCGTCATAATCCGCAGCGAAGCATTCTTGTGTTTAGATTAGAGAGGCGTGGTTGCTGGGTACTCTTTTAACGAGGCGACCACCTTAGTCCTCGGGAGTAGTAACGCATCTACGACCTCAGATAGGTCTTTAGTCCTGTTTGCAGTTACGACGTCAGGTGCTTTGTAAGTTCGTTTGCTACTCTTCTCACATTTTAAACTTACATTCGATGCACATAACAGTCTTTGTAATAATATTCTAGGAGTGAGAGGACATGGCCTTATCATATAGTAGATAATAGAATCAGGGAAGTACAATTACATATAATATATCACTGTAATTATATTTATATATCACTGTATACTGTATTAATAACTAATATATCACTGTATACAATAAAATATAGATCACATAATCATTGAACAATATAGAGCTTTAAGTACCTGTAGCCGTAGCGTACCCAAGTTCGAATACATTTAGGGCGTACTAAGGATTCCACTGTTATCCTTTAGAATTGGAACCGTCCTACTTAATACTACGAGTATGTTACCTAAAAAGCAAATGCTTTTCTCTACTGCCTATATTTTTATAAGGACTATATTATGATTGGCAGCCCGCATGCCATTGTGGTGACCATATTCGTCTAACACTAAAGGGTTCCGAACCTACCACAACTTCTCGCTATGACCAAGGGCTGACTGGTGGAGAAAGCCATTAAGCATAAAGCTCGCCCTTTGTATTTCCTAGTAATATGTTTATAATAACGGATAAATAAATACTCGGCCAAGCAGAGTACCGTACCACCCGCCGAAGGATGAGGTTCCATCCACATCAAATCCACTCTCGTTCAAAGCCGGCAATCCATTGACGACCCCTCTGGTGTTGCAAATGCTCATAGGCAACGGTGATCACTTTCCATCAGGTGACCCGTCAGCCTTATCGTTAGGTTTAGTTATTAATAAAAAAACAGATATCTAAATGATGAATTTACAAGACGTCAAAATGCTGAATTCAGGTTTCTGTTTTGGGTCTGGGAGTTTGTGTACGCCTTTGTGTGACCATGGCATTCATGACACAGGGGATTCTAGTGTGGGGCTAAAATTTAGAAAGCATTATTTTATATTTAACATTATTCATGATCTTTTTGCTTGGTCTCTGTGTATTTATGTTACCATCACTAATGATCTATTTAAGTCATTCCTTTCGAATACTCAGACGCATTCGCATACATACAACACGTACGTAGATATACATACAATTAGATGTGCATTATGTATGTACGTAGCTCAGAATTGGTTACGCTCGATGAATAGATAAATCGTTTGAGGTATGTCCATGATGCATGAGCGAAGCGGTTTTTTGATCATGCGAATGACTCATGCGTGCAAAGGAAACAGATATTTTTAGCTTCGCTTTACAGGAGAGTACAGGGTGATATAAAAATTATACAAGAGAATTGTTGAGCCAAGTATTGTATTTAATTCAAATATTTAGTTACATTTTTATGACATATTTAAATATATTAATATTTATGTTAAATATATTTTTTATATATTTTGCACTACCACCAATTCTACCTTGCCATGGATCCAATACCCCTATTTCTGCCTTATACGAGCAGTGTTAAACGCTGCTACGGTTTGAAGGATGTGATAAGGATTAACCATTACTCCAGGCTTTCCAACTAAGATGTCATGGATATACTAATTAGTGAAAATGTATTTGCTGCCTTTTTTATGTTAGTTAATGACAAATACGATAACAGTTATACTTTTGTTTCAGGGTAAATCGGTGATCCGTCCGATAGCGTTCAAGCCGCTCGGGGGCCGCTTGTCTGCGGGCGGGGAACGGTATGGCTCCACACCCGTGCTGGCAAGTCGACCGCCGTCGCTTATGACTTTATATGGCAGTAAGTATTTAAAAATAACAAAGATTTTTAATAGGTAGTAGAACTAATAGTTCATCCGGGGAAGTACCAACGTTGCCCGCATAATCTGGCGTAAAGCAATTCTTGTGTCTCAGTTGGAATGATGTGGTTACCCGGTGTACATATAACAAAGCGATCATCTTAGTCCTCTGGAGTAGTAACGCACCTACGTATGACCTCAAATAGGACTGCAATATTGTATGAGTTTCGATGTAGGTGTCCATGGGCTGCAGTGACCACTTAACATCAGGTGGCCTGCACGCTTGTTTGCTTTTCTTCTCGCATAAAAAACGTATATAGTTTTACCTTACAAACAAAATAAAAAGTAACTATCGTATATAAAAATGCAATAAGAATAACTAAGAAGGGAAGATATGTTAATGGTCAAAGAAATACAAATATATATTGAAACTAATCACAAAATTCATAAATCTCAAAATTACTGTCACAAACCGTTTTAAAAGGTAATACAATTTCTGATACCTACAATATCGTACAAAGCTTTATAGCTTACAAAAATCACTACTGATATAATAATAATTCATAATATAATTTGTTCCAGGTTCCTCAGACGTACGCGAGGCGAGATGGTGCGGGTCGCCACAGCCCGCGTCTCTATCCGCACTCCCGCCCTCCACGCTCTCTGCGCCGCTTCATCAGCGGCATCATTCAGCCATCGTGTAAGTAATATTTATTAGCAATAGATTCTTCATTATTTCATAACTTATTAACGATCGAAAAAACGGCTAAAGGAATGCGAACTTGAACTCAAAGAGATAGTGATTAAACAAACGGACTCAGAAGGTGTGAAACCATATGTAAATAAAGTTTAGGTGCTTACCACCTTCATTAAAACACGCGTTGTAGAAAACACATAGTTTAATAATGTTTTTAGCAAAAAACAACAGTTTTGTTTACTCACTCTTCTCTGACACCCGCTCTGCTCTGTCACCTGCTCTGCACCGTCACCCGCTCCGACCCGTCACACGCTCCGCCCCGTCACCCGCTCCGCCCCATCCTCCGATCCGCTCTGTCACCCGCTCCGCTCACTAACCACATTAGTCTACTATCGTGTGCGTAGTATTGACTCAGCCAGACACTTTTCATACATCAATCTGAATGAGTTAATTTTGTATAGGCAGACGTCTGCATTTTAACACGTAACTCAAGATGGTGAGGATAAATATTAATGTGGATTATCTGATTTAAATGATATCAATGCACGTGATGGTGTTTATAGGAATATATTATGTAGGCCTATTTATAATAAAGGCATAATAAATTTTTCATCGCCCTCAATACGCGGGGTCCGCGGATCGAATCCGAAACACTGATTTTTCCATGCATACAGTAGTAATTTGTATACGGTGAAGTAAAACATCATAAGGAAATGTACATGCCTGATATTTCTCTATAAAGATCTCAAAGGTGTGTAAAGTGTAACAATATGTACTTAGAGTAATCCACTACTCTACCATAGGGTATAATCGTTCTTATGCGTGCAGGTCACCTGATGTTAACTGAGAGGAGACCTGGGTTTAGCAGTCCAACTATAATTTTTAGGAGTTACTTTACTATGTAGTACTATCTACGTACATAGGCACGTAATTCTTTACGGCGATCAAATTAAAACGTACGGTCATTTTTCTGCGGTGGTCTTATGCCATCTTGCGGTAAACACGATCGGTTACCATCACTGCTCAGTTGTTCAGTAATTGACAAGTTGCGGCTGGCGTCAGTACCGATATCAACGCATTTTTTTTATTTATGTTTAAAGAATAGCAAACGTGAATGCAGGTCACCGCAGCCCATGGGCAAACACATTTAACCTCCAACAGGACTAAAACTCTATCTGAGGTC
>DWKL01004354.1:0-10655 GCA_018249415.1 Phareas burnsi
TATATGACGTCTCAAGGACGGGTCATTAAATCGGATATTAACTTTAGGGCATTTAAGGGAGTCATTTACATAATTTTAAATAAAATACAAATTGTCATGATTTGCGTAAGGTACTCTTTATGCGCGTAAAGAAGTATAACTTCAATAAATTAAGACATATAAGTGTTTGAGTCATTATAAAATAATTTTTAAAGTGATAGTATTCAGAAGTCCCTACATTAAGTGAACAGCTACCAAAAAACCGGTGGAATGGTGTGTCTCCGAAAAAACCCTTGAAGCTAAAGTGTCGGTGACCGTTAACTCCATTCTTGCTTTGATATCTGTGACCGTGGTGACTGTGACTGGAACCCCGTGCGTCATATACCTTCCGCTTGTTTTCTACCCAAACAATAAAATAGATTTTACATTTTAAATAGCTAAAATGATGAAGCATCTATATGTGAAAGAGGACACAAAAATTGTCACGACAAACGGGTGCAGGTTATGTAAATGTAATCTAGAAAAGATATTTACCGTCAAAAATAAAAACAGTTGTGATTATTATTCAGTTACAGTACCATTTGAAGTACGTCAATAAAATGTATGTGAATGACAGATGAATATTACTCAATATTATATTAAAATACAGCTATTGTGTCACGTTAAAACCGTGTCAAACTAATTAAATAGATACCTAGCCACAAGTGTAGCATTATAGCGATTTGCATCGCCGACAAGCAATCGTGAAGATGATGTACACCCTGCTATCATATGAAATATGTTACAATTAAACAATACCTGATTACTTAAAATTAAAAAGTATCTTAAACATTAATTATAAAATGACAAAAAGTTCTATTTGATAAGTGTAGCCACGTGTATAACCATAAAATGTAAGCGCGGCAGTGCGGTATGGTAACAGTAAGTTATTTGTACAGCATATATGTTAAAAGTATCACTACGTTTATAATAATTTAAATTAAAAAATCAAGGTTTCCCGTAACCAACGTGAAACGCGCCTTTTACGTGAACTCAGTAGCGTAAAGTAGGTTAATCTAATTTAAATGTAATACATTACTTGCAACAGAAAGCAAGCAATTTAATAAACGAAGGCATGTGTCATCATTCATTACGTTATTATGGTATATATATATTTTTTCTTAATCGCAAAATGTCCATCGCTTATCTAGGTGTCGTAGCAAATTAGACGATAAGTGCTAGCATGCATGACACCTAAAGACTAGTAAATCGATTTGCAAAAATTATCAATGTTAAGAAATATAATATGTTAATCTCGAGCGACACTATTGCATCTCATATTACATGGAAGCGTATTCTAAGAGAGATTACTAATGTATAAACAAGGAAAACAAACATTTGTATGATGTTTATGCATGTATATGTATTACGAGTATGGAAAAGAAATATTAACTCAGTAAACATTATAACTGAACTTCTACAACTACTTCTACTTCTAATTGTTGTCAATGCCACAACGAGAAACATACCATCAGACAGAACTTCATAAGCTTCAGAGATTTCTTTAAACCTCCTGTTGGCTTCGTCGGCATTGTCAGGATTCTTGTCGGGATGCCATTTTAGCGCAAGTTTTCGGTATCTGGAACACAAGACCAAGTTATTAATTCAGGCTAATGTTATACGAATGATAAGATAACAGAAAATACCCGCTTAAATTATAAATTGCTGAGTATTCAAAAGACAACGTTTAAACAATTTGCAATAGATTGAATATTATAATGCACTTTCCCACTTACTGGTATGGTAATCTAATTATTATGGTATTTAGATTAATCTAAATATTATATTATCCGAAATTCCGTTGCAAACTTCCAAAAACTTGACAAATTTTGTGCAGATATATCAAATTATTTATCTCACATTCGTCATTACGAAAAGTAATTTATGAATATATCTTCGTACATTCGAGTTTGTATCGCATATCGATTATGATATGTATATTTTGTTTGAACATAATCAGTATAAATTGTCAAAGATGACGAATTATTATTTAAGACAATATATTTGATCGTTTTCAGGCTTGAATGACCAACAATATTCATTAGTCATTTTACAAATTAGAATCATCGTCATTATCACTACTATTATCGTCAACGCATTTATGGTCCATCGAGCCTCATTGAAAATTAATTTTAACAGTTTATCATTTTAAAGATAATTCTAATCAGTCATGTCGTCAAGATACATTTTATACATGGCTTATATTATGACAATACAGAGAAGTAAGTTCTTTTTTCTGGAATGATATTATTATTTATATAAGTAGTCATGTATAGAGAATCGTTTTATTACAGTTTGTGTTGTCTGTTATCCCAGGGCTTGTTGCATTGCTCCAGTGGTGATGCCTAAAAGGTCATTTTTCTTCTTATAACGATCAAGAACGACCTACAAGGAATACAAAGGATTTATAAGATTAAAAAAAACTCACGCTTTCTTTATCTCTGTCTCCGTAGCAGTTCGCGTAACGCCGAGAATCCTGTAGTAGTCCACCATCGCTAGCTTCCCTCAAGGGGCACAATATAACCTGTAAAAAGAAAGAAATCAAGTTTTTGTACCACTTATTGTTAATTAAACATAAAAATGTGAACACAATAATAGATGAACTGAAAAGAAAAGGATTCACGTTTTTTTTACATTTAATTTGTCTTAAAGAGATTATTAACTATAAAAGTTTTACTCATTCTCAATGATATGTATTGTTCATTTAAATAAAGTTTTACACTTCGTTTAAATTTTAGAGCCAATATAAAAATAATACAAAAACTATTCCTTTCAAAATAAATAACTAAGTAGATAATATTTTCAACGTGGCGGAGCGGTAAGCTTACAAGTCTGACACGCAGAGGGTTTCGGGTTCGATTCCCGGCCAGAGAGACATTTAAATGACGAGTTTAGATTCCTGATCTGGGTCTAGGTATTTATGTGTATTCTTCTTTGTATGCGTTTATGGCACTCACGATACAGGGAATCCTTATGAGCGACTATGAGTATAAAAAGCATTATTTATTTATATATAGTGATAGCTATTATTAGCGTTATTTATTTATTATTTTAATCATCGATAAAAACAGCATCACGCTTTGACCTTCATAGTAGGCGACATCATAGTAATATCATCAGCATTACTTAATATTGCTGCGTTTGTTTCTAAAAAATCAATGTTTTGTATGCAAAGACGAGCGGCATGAGAATAAAGAAATAGACGCAACAATAAACATTAACTTCAAATGTGGGCAGAGCCGCAAGTGGCAAGTTAATATCAAAAAAGTATGAGAAAAATCGATAAAACTTTCACTATCGTCCAAAAACTTTTACCTTTTAACTTATTCATTTGCGGTAATTACCGCTAGTGATGATGGTCAATGCATTTACATTTCAATAAAAGTGACTGCGATCCGTTTTATGTCGAATTGGGCACGATTTCCGCTCAGTTAGCTATTATCTTATTAACCTAACGGTCTGGATGTAACGCATCGCTCAATGAGACTGTAGCACGAATGTCGATACACTTTTTATTGACTACACCCATAAACTCAATTCAACGTTAGCACACGACCGCGTGATGCATAGTGTTAGCAATATCAAACACGTACTTCTCTGAAAAAATGATATTTACCTGTAAAATTATGTACCTAATTATATTTATTATTTTATAAATATATCCTACCTATTATATATTATAAATATATCAGTAATAATTCTATGCTCTATACGTCAAATCAATTACGTTTTTTATGTAATCTTTCGTACACTAAATTCATATACTAAACAACTCGCGCCACTCCGCCATAGGATCTTCAACATTTTTTTGCAAATACGGAATTTTCAAATACTCATTTAGTGTTCGGCGAATAAAATAATACAAAATGAAAATAAACTCGAAGAACGATATCAAATTCGTAAGTCATTGTTCTCATATAAACTCATATAATTCTAAGAATGGGACGTCATAAATTTATGTACATTCGAAATGACATTTGCTTAAGACGCGAAGGATAATGCCAGGACAGGTAATCTACGAATATTAAGCCTGTATGAGTCAACATGGTAGTGGGATGTTTACGACATTTTTGTTTAAATCTTGGTTTCTCAATTATTTTTCTGAGTTTCAATGAACATCATAACTTAAAATCATTAGGCCTATGAATTGGAAATGGAATGTAATACACATTTTTTAATAGATTATTAATTTGTTTACAATAACTAATACTTTATGATGAAAAAAATGAAACAAAATACAAAGAGATAGTGGTATTGAAATTGATAAAGCTTTATAAGATGCTTTTACCATAGAATGTTACAATTTGTACAATCTAACTATAGGAAATAAAAATAAAAATGCTATTGCTAATGTTTGTGTGACCTCATGACTCATTTTGCAAATGTCATTAAATGGGTATCCTATTTATGACGCTATTAGTCTCATTATTCACATCAATTGCTGTTAATAACTGAAATCTAAGTATATGACACGTACATGTATAATATATATTACATACAAAAACAAAAGTTTCAACATTTATAAGAAAAATATATTCAATCAAATGGAAAAATAGTTTGTTCAGTATATATATTTAAAACATAAATACACCTTGAAGCTGAAAACATGTAGTGTATGGCATGTGTTCAGTTAGAATAACAGGAATAGTGATGTCTGTTTTCAATTCAATTTCAATCGTTTCAATCAGAGGCCCCAAACTTTATTGTCTTGAAGATCACTTGGAAAGTTTTAGTTTTGGGTACCCTCAGCTTACTTAATATTGAAAATGTAGCATGGTGCTCGTGATGAATTGGATTAAAACTGCTTATCGCAGCATTGTGCACTGGAATCACTGTGCACTGGAGACTAAAGCTCTAATGACATTCAATATTGTTTGATATCCATTTATATTGCATAGATCTGCAATTGTTTTTTTACTAACTTGTACCTTAAGTCTTTAGTGACCTCTGGAAATTGATAGAGACCACTTTGGGTTCAATGATATAAATTTATAGGTTAAATTTCAATTATTTACAGGTAATTGAATATTACCTATTTCTTTCTATACAATTAAAAAATATATATGTAATCAATAAATAACACTTGCAGTGATTTTTTTAGTTCAGGTAATTAAGATATATAAAAATCACAATTAAAATTTAACATAAGGGTAGTTAGGTATAATCCTCTAATTTCCTCGATGTTAAATTTTTATTAGTTAGTGAGCTCTTCGTGCAACCCTCATACTTTCCCTCTATTAATTGAGTTTTTCAATGACTGTCTTGGCATCTGGCTTGTTGCCAATTTTTTTTCTGTATTAATTAAGCCAAATACAAAGAAACAACTGTATACATTTGTTGTATAATTTCTACGATACTTTATTCTATTGGTAACATATTTTATTGTTGTCACATATTTGGATACAAGGAAAATGTGGTAACTGCTATTTTTAATATTAACAACCATTTATTATTGTATTCTGTAATAAACCGTTTTATATTGTCGATAAGTAGAAAGGTTAAGGCAGAATAGTTACAGTTTAAAGAGCAGCTAATAACTAATGCGGTTTAAATTAGTTTAATACATATATCAACAAGTAGTTCCAATTATACATTATATTATTAGTACTTAGTTCAAAATTCACATATTTGTTTGTGCAATCCAGTCTGAATTTTAATAGCAAATTTATTCCAAATGTATGGCCACAAGGCCCTCTGCCAGGAAGCAAGGGTTTTGGCTCAGTTATTGTATTTGACTTAAGTGTTAATGATTGCAGTAGATGAGTAAACTTGCAGGATAATGCTACTGCCTATGACATCCTATCCTATCCAGAATTAATCCTTCAGTCATATCCTAAAACATCTATTGCTTTTTTTAACTTTTGGAGTGCTATACTACACTGACACATTTTCAATTTAATTATTATATCTTAATTAGCTAAATATTGTTGAGCAATCGCAATGGACAGTATAAAAACATAAGTAACTTGCATAAAAATGACAACATATACTTACTATAAAAATGTATTTTAAATAAAACACTGTATGCAAGCAAGAAATGGAAATTGTGTGTTAATATTTTGTTTCAATACTGAGGTCTCAAATATTTTTGTCAATGGGAAATAACATTAAGTATGCTAGGACTTATTTTATTACTTCTAGCTGTATGCCAGTTGTATACGCTATCAAACAATACACAAAACTACTGTTTATCTGGATATATTGAACATTTCTTTGCTTTTTAAAAGCCTCTAAAAATTCAACTAGCTATAAAAAGCAAATCCGTGGACATTGTGACGATGGTGCAATGTATGCCAATGTATTCTTAATAAATACAAAAAGAAATTTCCCTATCAAATTGCTTTTAAGAACCAATTACATTTTATAACAGAAAACATGTAAAAAAACTCTGATAGTACTAAGATCCACCTATCTATCTTTAATGTCTCTTTGAACAATAAAATATACGCATATCCATCCAAGATTAAGAGATACAATAAGAATTGTAAAGAAAAGTAACAATGTTAAAAGAAACTATTATTTGGTAAAATTATTAACCATAAAAAGTATGTTGATGCTGCCACAAAAATATGATAACTAATTTAATATTGCTGCATTTCTTTCCTTATTTATTAATATTCATTTTATACTTTTTTATTGTTTGTTACTATTACTATTACTACTAAATTTAGTACATTACTTTGACTATTCTCCTAACCCATATTTTATAGCAGACAGTATCTTCAGATAGTCAACAAATGTCTACTATCAAAAATAAATCAAAGTAAGCTTTTAATATTTGAAATTTACATAATTTATTTTTTTAAGTTGACACATTTTCCCTATAGCTCATCCACCTTACTTATGAAACCTTATCATACTGCAAAAACAATGTAAAATACTTCTTAATATAAGCACAGTTCTTTCTGAACATGTTTTAGGTTAACTATACAACTTAATTTATACTATAGATATAGCATCTACACAGTAAATACACATATAAATCAAATATTTTATATACAATAACATTACAAAATATATTTCACTACTATTCACCATAATAACTACCCACTTTGAATTTAATAAATATAAACAATCTTTCTTTCCCAATCCACATTGCAGCAGTGTACAACAGAATGCTGCAAATGTCCCACAATTATGGGGAGATGCACATAAACAGCAAGGGTGCATAAAAAGGGTTATAGTCAAAGCTATTTATTTTAATTTAATATGTATAAGCTATAACATGATTGATGATTCTTACAATCCAAATAAAAGCTAAAAAAAATGCATATTCACCTGTTGAGTAAACAGATTTATGTCTATATTTGCAGCAATGCCTTACCAAGGTCTTTACCACAACATAAATAGGCAAACAATCTGTCACTTGTAAAAACACATATATTTTAGTTTATTAATTAATAAATTATTACGCTATTTGTGATTCAATTTGCTTGTGTTTAGGAACTTCCATGTAAGATGTAAAGCATTTACAGCTAGCTTAATTAGTCATTGAACACTGAGAAAGGTCCATAAAAATGTGAAGTAATACCTATCTCACACCTACACAAAGTATGATGCAGACTGAAATGTTAGCTTGACACGACATCGCACGACATTGGTATGAAAAGCCTGTTGTTTCGTAATGAACACGTAAATTACCAAAATTTATTCCAAATAAATAAAAAATACATTTTAATATAACTTTGTATACACGAACCTTATTAAAACATTTGTCCTTCCGGTGAATTATGATAGGTGCTAATCACGGATTGCCAATCGACGTTTTCCGAACTTCCCAAATGACACAATGCAACATACACACTTATCACTTTTTGCAAATTATATTAGGCCAGTTACAATTTAAAATCACAGAATGCGAGCTCCAATTTTTCAATAAGAAATACACATGCACGTAACGGATGATTAGTCTTGTCCAGTGACAGTTGTGATCGAACTTTACGGAATAACAACACTGTAATCTAATCACTCCTTTGTTGGAAAAATCACAAGTGGAAAATTCTCGCGAACAAAATCAATATCGTTTCTAACATAGAAATCGGAATATGTAATTCTAGATAAATCACTTTAGCATTTCCTAATTTTATGACCTAGCTTGTATGACTTACAAAGTAGAAGATAGATATTAATCTACAGATTCAACAGCGCGCGCACCATTCTCTTCATCCATCAAATGGATCAGCCATGAACCAAACCACCACTATAGTTTATAAAAAAATATACCACTACCACACTGACACCACCATTAAAGCGAACCATAGACTAAAAAGCATCAAAAATACATTATTTTAAACATGTTCAAATTGTTCTCATAAACAATTTTTTCCTAAACAAATGGCATTAACTATATTTTTTATATATATTTAATAATAAAAATATGAAACAATACAATTAAATTATTTTTCGATTCCTTCAGTTAAATGGCAACAAAATATTTAAAAGGAATCTTGTCTCTAAGGCCCCCTCTTATCTACTCGAGGAGTTGCCCGAATTATTCGTCATGTTACTGAAAGTACGTCACTGTCCTGTCGCGATATTGCGACAAGGATGTTCATGAATGTAGCCTAAAATTGAACTAAAATTATTCCATACAAAAGCTGTCAACATTGACAGTTATTGTTAATTCCATGAAGAAAGTGGTGCCTACAATGATATTTATAAAAATCCTTGCGACACTATTCACACTAATGCATTCTCTCTGCAAGGTTCTCGCGAGGTCGCGGAGGTTAGTCTAGTGTTTCAAGAAACAAAAGAATTTGTCCCTCTGACGTAGTGTGTAAAGCTCATTGTGCGTGCACATAGAAGAACGCCTATCCTGCCGGGATATACTATAATCTTTGGTCCGTAAATTTAAATAGGCTTAGCAGTCGTTTTGTGTATAAAATTTAGAACACATTGAGTAATTTGACTCAGACGCAAAAACAAAAACAAGATTAAAGTTTTACAAGGCAAGCCAAACTTGCATGACGAATCTCGAAATGACACTACATGTTCGTTCTTGGTCAACTTTTGATAAGTTCGTGTGTAGTGTAGACCAGGCTTTACACACGCATAAAAGCAAGAACAGATTGGGCACTAATCATTGGGCGATAAATTTAGTGGAAAAAAAAGGATAGTTATTACTGAATAGTAACTTGCACTTATTTTCGAAGCAAAATGATAGTGATAGTGACTTTATAAAATTGCATAGACAAGGTAATTGTAATGCAATGCGATAGTAGCTTTGGAATGTTTTCTATATAAAGGTAGCATAGATAGCTGTATGCAACAATAACGTTTTTCTCCGTTTTATTACAAATACACAAACAGTAGCAATTACAACAAAATCCATGTCAGAGCAAATCATTGCACTCGCCAAATATCCCATTTGCAAGAGTTGCACGTCGATAAAATTATCGTGGAACAATTCGTTGCAAATGTGTTCTTGTTTGAAAGTCCGACGTCAAATCTAAATATTTCATTAAAAATTCTATATACGGTTGACAATAGATACGATGCTACTCTTAAGGACTAAGTTGAAACTTGTGTATGAATGTCTTCCTTACCGCATCCTTCAAACCAGAACACAGCAGCATTTTAAACTACTATAGACACAAGTGTGATGGTGTAACCTCCGGTGTCGAACCACAACATGTTCGAACCACAACCTTATATATCGTTAAGACTAATAATAAATAATAAAAAATAACATACTTAATAAAATCCTTTAAAACGTTTAAGGCACTATCCGAATAGAATGCGAGCACGCGTTCATAACAAATTTGCGTGAATTTTCACAGTACCCACCATAAAAACATTGGTTTGGATATGATAATCCCGCTGTCATGTTCTATTGCCGCTATGAACCGCTTAAAGGCAGCTCGATGTTGGTTTTCATGCTAAGATCTAGCCCACTTAATGAAATTACAATGATAAATGATCTGTATTCTTTATTCACACTTCTTGTTGTTTCACTTTTTATGTTTTCTTTATTCACCAGCAACGAAAGACATGTTAACGAGATGTTTAATACTGCGGAAAGTTCGTAGTAGTTCTGTTGAACAACAGCTACAGAATGGTTCATATTATTAGCAAAAGTACTTCAAATTATGGAAATCAAGGAAGATCATAATATAACCAAAACATTAATTATGATAACGATTAAGTCTAAGATGTTTAAAAAAACACTATTTTTGTTGATGTTTTATTAAATTTATTTTTCGATGAAAATAATGTAGGTACTAAAACAATTACTTAATTTTTTGTACACTGTTACAATTGTCCTTCTTGTTGCTTGAGTTTTTTTATCATGTAGAATGAGTAATTTCGTTTATATTTGGTGTGCTTAACATATGACAAAGTGCCGCTTCTAGCGTGATAGAAGTATGGAACATTCCATTTTCGATTTAATTCGATATGATTAACAACAGGTGCCCAAAAAAGACGTTCCTCGTCCGTCGCAACAAAATACTTAAGTCGTCTTAGGTTATTGCGACGAACTATGTGCTTCATTTATGTAACGTTATTTATGAACAGTTAGTTAAATAAAATTAATAGTTATTGAACCTGAAACCTATGTATCAGAACGGCAAGGTAATTGCCCCGCTATGTGGGTTCTAAAGATATAGTTGATTTTCATGACTTCTTCGGGATGTATA